>JAJEJO010049576.1:303806-395984 GCA_020662805.1 Glaucomys volans
CCAAGGAGTGGGATAGCAGGGTCAAATGGTGGATCCATTCCAAGTTTTCTAAGGAATCTCCACACTGCTTTCCAGAGTGGCTGCACCAACTTGCACTCCCACCAGCAATGTAAGAGTGTACCCTTTTCCCCACAACCTCGCCAACACCTGTTGTTGCCTGTGTTCTTGATAAAAGACATTCTAATTGGGGTAAGATGAAATCTTAAGGTGGTTTTGATTTGCATTTCTCTTATAACGAGTGATGTTGAACATTTTTTCATAAATCTGCTGATTGCTTGTAGATCTTCCTCTGTAAAGTGTCTGTTCATTTCCTTGGCCCATTTATTGATTGGGTTATTGGTGTTCTTGGTGTAAAGATTCTTCATTTCTCTTTAAAAATTCAAAACTGTAAAATAACAGAACATTAACTCATTGAGACTGCAAAGTAGACTTGCTTTTCCCTTAAATTAACAATTTTTTATCCTAAAAATACTGTTGCATTTTAGTTTACTCATGAATGACATTTTCTCAGGGAATTAGGAGTCAGATGAGAACTCTAAGCTTAGTCACAAAATAGCATAAATGTAGACTGTTAGCACAAAATGACCAAGCTGGGTACAAACTTCACAGATCAGCAAAGCCTTTATTCAGCAGTGGAGACATGCATCTGGTGGACCCACTTTCCTGATGGAAAATGAGCCACTGGCCAAAGAGGGAATCTGACACAGAGAGTTGACTTAATTATTGACAGAGCATGTCAGTTTGGGCACTCAGGAAACAGGTTTGTGAGAATTTGAAATTTGTTTTTACTTTTTTACTGGGCAATGTTTTTACTTGGGAAAGAAAGGAGGCTCTAGGTCAGTGTTCAGTGCCTATCTCTTTCCCTTTAGTGTCCCATTGTACTGTCACTGGGAAAGGATTTATTTGGGGAAGGATCAATGCTTTGTCTTCCTCCTAGAGACTGCAATTTTAATCTTGATAGATATCTCCTTCCCAGGAATTGTCTTGTCACTGGATGATATTTGTTTCCTCCCCAGGGATTATCCTGTCACTGGGAAAGGATCTACTGGTAAAGAATCAATGTTATCAATGTATTGGGAAAGGATCAATGTTATCAATATGTTGCCTTCTTCCTCACTCCTTCTTCCCAGGCCACACCATTTGGGGGTTTGTCATACATAGACAACCTGGATAATTAAAAAGCATGTGAGCAACACATGTATAAACTCTAGCATTTCCTAAAGAATTTTAAGTGCCTAAAGAACAGTAGAAAAGTAAGAACATGGGTATGTACTTTAATAGTAACAACTTGGCCAAAAGATTTACTGTTATTTTTTTCTGGTAATCTACATGAGAAGAGTCCTACCATTTCTTTAAGGAAAAAACAAAAAATTTGGTACTCAATTCTGAAATAATGTTTTGCAGAATTATTCATATAGAGTACAATAAATAATGTAAGGGATAACATTCTATATAATGTATCAAATCAATACATTTTCAGTTTATGTTTTTAAAAAAAGATAGCTAAGTGTATACTTCACTTAGGATCGAGTTCAGAAAATCTCAGAATAAGGACCTCATCTTAAAAATAGAAGAGTGTAGCCCAGCACAGTGGTACACACCTGTCATCCCAGTGGCTGGGAAGGCTGAGACAAGAGGATTTCAATTTCAAAGCCAGCCTTAGCAATTTAGTGAGGCCCTATCTCAAAATAAAATTAAAAAGAGCTGGGGATGTGGCTCAGTGGTTAAGTTGCGTAGGTTCAATACCTAGTACCAAAAAAAAAATTTTTTTTCTTTTTCTTTTTTTTTTTTTTGTAAAGAAATCTGAAATTAGGTAGTGTGTTGTTGGTGAGAGCATCATAAATATTTCTAGCACTCACCTGCCTTTTATGCCTTTTATTCCTTACTATACCATGCCAAAGACATAGCCCTCATCTGCATAATTCAACATGACTGCTGGAGTCCCAGACATCAGATCTGATACTCAGATAACAGATAACATGATAGAAGAAAGACCACAAAAAAGGTTCTCTCCTTTTAAGAAGGTTTTGTGGAGTCACACAGCTCTTTTATTTAATGCCATTTGCTGAAATAGGAACACGGTCATAGCCAGCCTCAAGGGATGTTGGAAAGTCTACATTTTTAGTGGAATTTTATCAGTAGAGAAGGGGAGAGTATGCTTCTGAAGCAACTAGCAATCTCTGCAACAGGTAATTCAATTCAGCAAAAGCAATTCCACTGAAGTCAAATGCAATGCGTTTGAAGGAGACAGATTTTAGGTCGTTTGGTTGAATCCATACATAAAAACTGTGTTTACAGCATTAACTTGGGGTCAACAGTTTATTGAGAGCCAATTTTGTGCCTGAGACTTGGGTATACAATAAGGAACGGAGGTCATGATTCCTGACCTGAAAGAATTTACAGCCAGTTTTTAGCGACTGAGCACTAATCAAGACACTCAATACTCAACATGTAGACTTTGGACCAGTTTTCTTGGTTTTGTTTTGTATTGTTTTGTTTTGTTTTTGTTTGTTATTGGGGATTGAAGCAGGGGCACTTAACCACTGAGCCACATTCCCAGTCTTCTTTTTTCTTTTTTTTTTGAGACAGGGCCTGGCTAAATTGCTTAGGGCCTCACTAAATTTGAACTTGAAATCCTCCTGTCTCAGCCTCTCCAGCCACTGGTATTATAGCATTTTCCTGTTTTTTTTTTTTTTTATAAGTTTCATTATTGAAGCACTTGTCACTATGAACTATATAATGAAGCAACTCATATACAATAAACATTCTTCAGTGAACTAACTGTATTTAATCCCTACCTGAATGTTCCTCCCAATGTAACTTTAATTTCTCTATCCCCATGTAGGAACACAATGGCTTTATCAATCTTTTCTATCAGGAAATTGATAGAAAACAGAAAAGTGTAATATCCAAACCGTACAATAAATGCAATATTCCACAAATTTGATGTAGGTGCTCTTGGTGAAGTGATCAAATTATATGCAAATCCAGAGGTAACTGATGACTTAGCAGAGTGCTTCTACTGTTAGATTGTACCTGGGATTTTATTTATGGATGTAAAAGAGTGATCACATGGAAGGTAAATACTAATGAAATAAATTTTATTACTGACAGTTTCCAAGAGAAAGAGGGATGCACAGTTACATACACAATTACCATTTCCAGACAGGAAATTAAAAGGCACTAAGAAAGAGAGTGGCCCAGAGCTTTTATTTTGGTTTCCAAGGGAAAGGCAAGGCAGGGTCAAGTAAACAGTTCAGGATTGGCTAATTCGAGTAATCTCAATGGGCTCTGGACTATAGGTTTAGGTTCTAATTATCTGACCCTAGGGAGATGTATGATAGGAGAAATATTATTTTGTATATAAGGGTTAGATACAGGAGGTAGTTGGGGATATAAGCTTCGGACTGGTTGCATCTTAGTCCATTCATACTGCTCTAGCAAAATACCATAAACTGAGTAGCTTATACACAATGGAAATTTACTTCTCACAGTTTTGGCATGTTCAAGATCAGGGGGTGAGCAGTTTGGGTGTCTGGTGAGAGCTAGCTCTTGGTTTTTTAAGATGGCACCCTGTTGTTGCATCCACACTTGGTGGAGAGGGAAAAGTAGTTCTCTGGAGTCTCTTTTATAAGGCCTCTACTCCCATTCAAGAGGGTTTTGCCCTCAAGATCTAATCACCTCCAATTTTGAATAACACTGCATTGCTGAAAAAGTTTCAAATGTGAATTTGGGGGGACACAAATATGTAGACCATAGCAGTTACTTTCATATGAAAGAGATACTAACAAGTTATAAAGTTGTTTACTGGGAATTGGCTACTCCCCCAGGATTAGCTAAGTCTTAAGATGTCAAAATAAAAAAATAAAAAATCATGACAAATAGATAGTAGTAAATCACAGTCATCACAGCTTCTTTCCGTACTTCATCCCAGATATTTAGTCTCTCAATTCTCATGCATGTCTGTATCTTCATTTTACTAAAGTTTAGGGGTTTTTTTGTTTGTCTTTATTTTTGTTTTTGTGTTGATTATAAAATATGCCTGTAGAAGAGACTCAAGACAATAGTAGGGCAGTTTAATGTTTTGTTAAAGGATTAAAAAGACTTTGAAACCATTGATTAATGTTTTTAATAGTATGGAAGAGGGTGTTTTTATTTTCATGATATAAAATTCAAACAGTAAGAATCATGTGTCATACTATCAAAAATTTCTCAAAAACAATTTTTTTAATTTTTTTTTTTGGAACCAGGGATTGAACTCAGGGACACTGGGCCACTGAAGCCACATCCCCAGCCCTATTTTGTATTTTATTTAGAGACAGGGTCTCACTGAGTTGCTTAGGGCCTCGCTAAGTTGCTGAGGCTGGCTTTGAACCCGCGATCCTCCTGACTCAGCCTCCCAAGTCGCTTGGATTACAGGCATGCACCACCAAGCCTGGACCCAAAAACAATTTTTAAAACTCTATAACAATTTCATTTGCTATTCGTCATTGTAAAAATTAACATGTAGCTGCAATTATAGTCTAAATCTTTTTTGAATGTAAGATAAAGTTTAGTTGCATTTTCAAGGTGTTCTAACCCCTTTTCTGGGTGTTAAGTATAAATTTGGGTGATTCACTTCAAGTAAGACTTTCTCATTTTATTTTACCTTAGCTAATCATATCATTTAGTGTAGAATATAGATAAAAATAGAATTGTTCTGTATGTTGCCAGACTAGTAGGAAAAATATAAGAAGCCAAGAAAGATCCATTGAGAATACTCCCAACTCCAAAACCATGGTTGGAAACTTTTCATTCACTGCAGATCTTCTTTAGAAAAGTGTAGGTTTCAATCAGTGTTTTAAAAGTTTAATACAGAATTTTATGGTTACATAAGTTTGCTAACAAAGGTAAGAGGTTTTAGAAAGTGCAGATTTTCTTGCAACTATTAAAATGATAATATACATTATGGGTCTCCAAGGAGGAATACAGAATTTCCTGCAGCGCCCTTTTCTCCTGAGCATCCCTTAGGTCAACACTTTGGGATCATTGATCTAGACAACAGAAAGGAAGGAAAGTCATGTAAAATCATTGATCTTTAGCTGGTTCATCTATAAAGCAGGAAAAAATATCTGGTCAATGAATTCTGTCACGTTATTTTGAAGATTGAGTTATATTTGCTTCTGGGAATGTGATTTAAACACCTGATCCTGATGTAATAAGCTATATTGATATAGCACTTATTACTTTGTGCTGAAGCTTTTTAATTATGTGTAAAATTTCTTTACTATGCTAAAATCATTTTAAAAGCAGGATTTTGTCTTCTTCGTTATGCATTTCTAACGACACACACATTACCTTATGTGGAGTAGGTTCTCACATCCTTAATAAATTATGAGAGGGCTAATGGTATCTGTGGAGAATAGTATTTAATAAAGTGGTCTTTGGAGTTAAGCAGATCTAAGTTCTCCTTAACTAGTTGTGTAACTCTGGCTGAGTTATTTGCAAATAAGATATTCTATAACAAGTATGTTGATTAAAACAAATTATTAAGAGTTTGAGTTTTTTTTTTTTAAAGTGGTCAAATTTCTCTTTTGGAAACTTAAATTATCAAAATATAAAAACCTGGGTTGTTGAAAACGCAAATATTAGATACATTAACCAATCATCATATATTACTATCTGGTGGATTTCACCATGGCAGATGACATCATAAAATCATAGCACTTCTTTTGTTCAGAGATTAAATAGTAGCAAAGGACTGCCTATGTTCTTAAGCAATCTCCCAATACCCAAGATGGGTTGCTAGTCTATCAGATTTGAACCACTGAATGTAGCTTGTTTGAATATTTTTGCACAAATAGAACAGTGGGTCTTTAAATGTGGTTCTGGGATCAGCAGCAAGGGTATCACTAGGGACCTCATTAGAAATGCAGGTGTTTAGGCCTAATCCCCAAATCCAGTGAATCAAATTCTAAGGGTAGAATCTAGCAATTTGTTTCAATAAATTTTCAGCAGATTTTGATGCATGCCAAAGTTTGGGAGCCAATAAAATAGAGAAAGAAAATATAGATTGATATCATGTTTTTATGAAAAGCAACCACAAATGAACAGCTTCTGAAGAGCTGTTTGTAAGGAATTTGAGGAATTTGAAGTAAATATGAAAAGATTGAATGCACTCATGTTACCGAAAGCTAGGTCTTCATCCCTGATGCCAATTCATACCAATTTAATAATGAGGACGCAGTTTTGAGAAAAAGGAAAAAGAAGGTTTATTGCTTTGCCAGCAAAGGAGGAACACAGGGGACTCCAGTCCCAGAGGCTGTGGTTCTCCCCAGCAGAGAAAAAAACAGAGGGCTTTTAAAGAAGCTATTCAAATGCTACATTCCAGGTGTGCCCTGTGGGGGGAAAGGGGATTATCCCAGGTGTGCACTGATGGTGTGTCGAAATTCACTTGTTAATTTGAGAGATAGTCACTTCCTAGATCTTCTGGTAACATTTCCTTCCTGTAGAGGACAGATAACTCAATCTTTTTCCCTCGCTCCCAGATAAGGGACAGGGAGAGGGAGAGGAGGAAAAGAAAAACATGTCCCTTTTAAAATAAGTAGCAAGGGCTATATTAAAGAGGTGAAGTGGACCACAGTAGGTCAAGCACTTGCAATTCAAGGGAAAAGATAGTTTCTTCAAGAACAAAGGGAAGGCTGATGTACTCATAGTCCATGTTATTGCTCCACAGAGTTTACAAAATATAATGTAATTAAAGAACAAATCTTTCTGAATGTACATTTGAAGCAGACTGGATTTGTCCCAAGCTATTGGAAATAGCTTGCTCAGGCTGAGAGTGGAGATCACTCCCCTCCCACCTGTTTTTCTCATCTCTTCCTCCATCCCTAACAACCTCTTTTTTGGTATTGTAAGTTCAAAAAAAGCCCACTGTAATACATTTTCATCTTCTTAGTTAAAAATAAAATCATGTTTATCTAAAAAGAAGATACAGATGCTGACCCCAGGAAGTCCTAGCTCCTTTTGATTTGATAAGGAAGCTCCTTAACACCTGTGAAACTCCTTTTGGCTTAGGCCAACACTTGAAGGAGGCTGAACTTGTGAAACTATTGTCTTTTGTTCTAATACACCCTTTTGTCTCTTAAAAGCTTTCTTTGTCCCAGAACATTTTGGAGATGAAACTTCTGAAACAATGAAGTTTCTTCCATCTTCTTTCAAAGCTGGCTTTGAATAAAACCTCTTTTCCTACCAAATTGACTCAAGTATTTCTGGAGCAGTAAGCATGATGGCCTAACCTCTTTCATCTTGCATGGGGCCATAGATCTGTGCTACCAGGTAACATCTTTAATCATCAACCCTAGGTGAATGTTTGGAAATGTGATTCTCTTTATCTTAGTCCTTTAGTAAAATATTAGAAACTCAAAGAAGGTTTACACTGAGCTGCTGCCTCAGGTCATGGACTTTGAGAATAAAGTTTTGAGAACGTCAAGGCACCTAACAAGAGGTTCACAACACACTTCAACAGATCTACACTGAACTTGAAACTTACAGGGGAAACAAAACACAAAACAAAAACATTGCTATTCAGTCTTGAAATAAAATGTTAATTAATATGATGAGAATTAGAGACTTCATTGCTGATCAGATCTGAATCTAACAGAATCATCGGTTTTGAAGCATCAAACTATTTGGTGGAAATGACACATAATGGATTTTGAAAGTGATCCACAGATATTGGTGAATAGGAATATTTATTACGTATCCTTATCCCTGCTGGGAGAAGAGGCAAGGCTGCAACACTGGACCACACTCACTGCTCCAGAAATATACAGAATCAAATTGGTAGGAAAAGAGGTTTTATTTAAAGCCAGTTTTGAAGCAAGACAAAAGAAATGCAATGTTTCAAGAGTTCCATCTGTGAGATCTTTGAAGGTCAGGGAAGTTTTTAAATGAGAAGAGGCAGTGAAGAGACTGCAGGGAAGTGAGACAAAAGGCAGGAATTTTACAGGTGCAGATTTAGTTTGCCTGGGCTACACTGTCTGGGAATTTGTTAATCCTCACTTAATTCCTGTGAGGGAGGGGTTGTAGCTTTAAACTTCCATTCTCAGTATGAGGAAGTTGTTCTTAAGTTCAGAGGAACTCCCAAATTCAGTCTGTTTTAGTATCTCTGGCCATATTTGAATGCAAATATAATATGTTCACATTGTTATTTTTCTATCAAAGTATAAGTTTCAAGAAAAATCGCTTGAGGTGAATGTGAGCTATAGCTATGCAGTGGGCATAATTCCACTGGAACCTTGGATACAAATCATGATCTTAAAATTTTTAACTATAAAATTAAATTTGGAATAACATGTCTCTGCCAAAGTAGTCTCTCTTCTTTTAATGCTACTCTAAATGAAAGCAGAAGGCCATCTTAGTGGTATTATCTTGGTTGAGATTTGAAATATGGTATAGTCTCTGAGTTCCTGAGAAAACAAAGCATGGTAAATGAACCTCAGTATTCATATCAAATTGCTGACAATCGATTGACGACTATTGTAAGCTCGCTGGAGCAGGTTGGGAACCAAATTATAAGCTTGCCGGACCAAATTGTAAGTTCGCAGTGACTGGAATAAGAACTTGCCAAACTCACGGTTGAGTGGCCAAACAAGAGTCAGAGGAAAGTGGCCAAATTAAGCTTTTTTGGAGTTGGCCCTCCCCATCCAGATTCCAGCCCTCTGGGGTGAAAGTGGGGGTGGGAGAGCCTGAAGAAATCGCACATGGCTTTGGCTGCTCAGGGTCTTCATAGGGAGGAAGGGGCTAGGGGTTCTACCTAGGAAAAGGTGGACCAAGGTGGACGGCAGGGTCAGCAGGTCTGCATCTGATTGGTCACCTCTGGTGCGCTGCCTTGCTAGGTATCTTTGCTCCCTCCCCCTGCAGCTGCCCAAATTTGACCTGATGACCATGATATCTATAAATTTGTTTTTTGTTTACATAAAATTAATTTAAGTCCATTTTAGATAATAAAATTTATATTTTGAAATCATAGCAGATTATATAAGAACATTATTAATAATAAAAATCCACATATATGAATTTCTAATTGTATTTATTACCATTAGAAAATTACCTGGCTTCCTCTGTTCAAAATGTAGATGAATATAAACGTGTGTATACATATACACATTCAATCAGGATCATCAAATACATTAAATAAAAATTTTTATTATATTTTTATTTGATTTAGTGCTGTAAAATTTACGAAGCTACATTCTTTATTTCTCCTAGTGTATATATTATTAACAGGTTTTCTTTATTATTAAATGGTAGAAAGTGGCCCATAGTTAGAAGTGAATAATTTTATGAGCAAATTGTATTAGTGCTTATTTATTAGATGCTAGGTAGCATAACTATTAATATGTATGTTCAAAGTCTTGGATATTATAGATGGTTCTCTAAAGGTTTCTGGCCTAAGGAGTTTTAAAATTAGTGATCAATTCTTAAAACTGTGCTGCTTTCACAGTATTTCATGATGGCTTGGAATTATAACTTCATAAATATTTGTTAAGAAATTATTTCCTAACTAAATGGATTCTAAGTTCTTATTTTTTAATTGGCACATAAAACTTTTACATATGTATGAGTTATCTTGTGATGTTTTGATACATACGTACATTGTATAATTTTTTAATCAAGGTAAGTATATCTATCTCCTCAAACATAAATTCTTTTTTAATAGGAGGAGGGTTTTTATCTCCATGGACAAATTCTACCACTCTAGGGATATTCAGAACTGAAGAAATGTTCTTCAGTGAGTAAAGATGATTTATCTACTTTGTATTTTCTAACTGTAGGACTTAGCAATTCTTTTACATTCCAAATGGTAATGAATAACTTCATTCATTCTTTCAGACTGAATATTTGATCACCTGGTTAAAATTCTTCTAAATTAATGCATACAATTAATTGATCATCTTGACAAAGAGTAGGATGTAGTTTTTAGGGTATTTTGGCCCATGGAAATACATTCACTGATGCTCCTTTTCCAACAATCAACATGCAGAAATACAGGGTTTAAAGGATATTTGTTGACAATAATATATGTGAAAAAAATATGTACAAGGTTAATTTTTTTAGAAAAATGAATGTAAACATGAATTTTTGGAATTTATATAAAATATTTGATTTCCCTACCATATAATCAATAACTATCAGAGGCACTGCTTGGATTTTGTAGACCATAAAATTATATCTATAAATGGTAAAGTAAGTGTTGGCACATGAGGAACAATAATTGGTAGGATTAGTCATGGTTCAATTTATATCTCTGGGGTGAAAGTAAACTGTCAGTGTAGATAAGCAATTACAACAAGATCAGGTACATAAGTTCAGATCCTGAATCACGGTTCTGATCTAGAAGCATCCACAAGAAACTCTGGTTCTTTAACTACTGTCAGTTCCTATTTTTGCCGTTCTGCAGTGGAAATAACTAAGCTCCACAGCAGCTATAATTTGTCTAGGTATAGGAGAGAATGGTGGTGCTTGCCTGTAATCCCAAACTCCTCAGAGAGCTTGAGGTAGGAGGATCACAAGGCCATCCTGGCAACTTAGTGACACCCTTTCTCAAAATTAAAAACAATTAAAAAGAGGTCGGGAGCTGAGGATATAGCTCAGTGTTAGATTTCCTGTGGGCTCAATCCCAATACCATTTAAAAAAAAAAAATTGCCCAGGTACCTGTGGAGTTCATATAAATTAGAAGCAGTAAGAAGCAATAAGGAACGAAGAGGAAGGAAAGTAACTCCTACAGTCCTGTATTACTGAAAAAAATAGTGTTTAATAATCCTCATAGCAATCATGACATATGATGTATGTCATAGTCTTTATTTATTTAATGAAAAAATTAACTGAAATGTCAAATAATTATTTAGCCAATATAAGTTATTCCTAGTGCTCCCACAACAAAGTGCCACAGACAGAGTGGCTTAAGCAATAGAAATTTATTGTCTCTGGACACAGACAGTTGTAGAGGCTGGAAGTTTAAGAACAAAGTATTGGCTGGTTCAGCTTTGGTCAAAAGGCTCCAGAGAAGGATGTTTCAAGCCTCTTCCTAGTTTCTAGAAGTTTTTTGGCTTGTGGCAATATAATTCTCCTTTCCACATCTTTCTTCCTGTAAGTATATTTATATTCAATCCCTTTTGATAGGAACACCAGTCATATTCTATTAGAAGCATATTCTATGCAAATTTGACCTTATTTAAGCTACTTAACATCTTCAATGACCCTATTTCCAAATAAGGTCACACTCTGAGTAACAGGGGTTAAGATATTAATATACAAAATTTTTGGAGACATAGCTAGTAAATGGGTAGCACAGTCAGTATTTATTTGTAAATTTTTCTGGTTCTACATTATGTATTATTTCATGGCAGAGATAAGCTTACATTGTGTTTCATGAAAAGCAATGTAATGTGGTGTTTCCATTTTTAATAAATTAGAAAAGGGAAGAAAGAAAAGGTTTTGATGATCAACCTGATGGGAACAAAATCATGGAAGGTTTGTGAAGTTCAATGAGGGATTTGGGCTTTTATCAATTGGGAAGACCAAATTTTAGCAAGATAGAATAAGAGTGGACTTTAAAAAATGTTAATCCACAGGGAATGTGCAAGATGCATTAGAGGAAAGAAAAAAATGACAAATTCAATACTATAACTAAACTCCAGAGCTGGGGCAATAAGGTCCAAAAGAGGTGGTGCAGTGAAAATGTGCTTCAAGAATAGGCAGGAATGAAACATTTCCTAAAAGCTCACGTGTTGAAGGCTTGATTTCCACTGCAGCAATGTACAGAGGTGGGGTTTTTGTAAGGGGATTGGATCATTAGGACTTTAACATCATCAGTGGACAACTCCATTGATGGATTCATAGCTAAATTACCACTAGGAGGTGGTGGAAACTGCAGGAGGTGGGTCCTGATTGAAGAGACTGAGTGATTGGGTATATGCCTTTGGGGACTACCTCTTGTCCCTAGCTGCTTTCTTTTGTTTCTCTCTGCTCCCTGGCTGCGATGAGGTGAGCAACTTTGCTTTACCACACTCCTCCCTCCAGAATGTTCTGCATTACCACAGGCCAGAATCAATGGAGCCAAATGACCATGATCTGAAACCTTTGAAATTATAGCCCCAGAAAATCATCCTCCTTTAAGTATTTTGTCATCTGGTATTTTGTCATAGCAATGGAAAACTGAATAACATACATGTATAAGACCTAGTTATTAATTGCATATGGAAATAAAAGAATCAAGAATGATAGGTTTAATTCCTGGACAAACAATGAAAATGATATCCTTCACATATAGTAAGGAAATACATCTTTCATTTTAATTTTTGGTTTTAATTGTATTTCTGAATTTTTCACCATTGTCCTCATATATAAAGTTTGTTTGCTGCTTCACTTACTGTCCCTAAATAACATCAGTCATAAATTTCATATGGGAATCATGAAAACAGATTGCTGTTGAAAAAATGTGGTGTCCGTAGGTAAGTAAATAAATTTGCATGAGACTAGAATAGAGCATTATCCCTATGATTGATTTTGGAGTTCCTGTCAGAGAATTGAATTTCTGTGAATTCAGCACTACATCTCTTTGATAAACATTCCATTAGATCTTTGACTCACTTTGGTCCTAAATTAAGGCAATTTGATTTAATGATATTGGAAACCTGTGATACTTTTACTATCTTATCTGATCATGTTGGCATGACTGAGTTACTTTGCTGTCACATTGTTGCACCTGAAATATATTTTACCCATTATTTTATACAGGAAATAATTTATATGATATCCATTATTAATCCAGGATCAAAGAAAAGGAGTGAGGAAATGAAGACTTGTGTCTCACAGGAAATATTTTTTTTCTAAATCAATTCAGAAAATTTTACTTCCTGAAATATTAGATATAGTTAAAGTGTTTTTACAGAAGATATATAAAACAAATTACAGTTAGGGATTTTTTTAAAGACAATTTTTTAAAAAAAATCATAACTCTTTAAATTGTGCATTTTAAAAGCTGAAAGGAACTTTTCAAAGTTAACAAAATGAGGAAAAATTGGATTGTTTGTAGATAGGAAAATTTTTATAAACTTCAGATGAATATGTTTCATATTCTACATAGATAAATGTAGGATCACTGCTGTCCTAGATTCATGCCTCTCAGAACTGTCTGCACATTTATTTGAATCATTTGGGAAGCTTTTAGGAACAATACTGATGGATGTCTTTATTCCCACTGGACATCGATTTGATGGGTTTGAGGTACATGGGCTCTAGTCATCAGTTTTGTTTTGAGTCTGAGTTATGATTCTATTTGTAGTCATAAGTGAAAGACCCTGCCCTGTAGTTTTTATGAACTTGGAAAATTGCATTGTTGAATCCATATGGAATTGTATTCACTATCAGCAATCAATATATTACAGTGAATAAAAATGCAAACATTTATGAATATACTCTTCACACATACAGTGGCTATGTATTTTACAAGAACTTCTATTTCCTTGAGATGAGTATGAGCTTATTGGAGAAAAAGAAATCCTTGGGGCTTTTAGGAAATTATTAACTTTGTGGAACTGAGCAGTACAAAACTGATGAATATTTGAGTTTATCTTCCAGTATATGTATTCTTCATTCATGAGTTTTTACTGAATAATTACTAAGTGTCAAATACTATTAGGGTAAAGCAGTAAGTAAAAGACAAAATGCCTTGCCCTCATGGAGGTTATATCTCTCATTACAGGGATTTAAAATTAATTTGATCATTAATATCACTGTTTCATTTCTTAGTATTTATTTTTAGGTTAGCTATTGATTTTCCCTTTTTTTGTAATGAAATAAAGTTCCTTCTAAAAATAAACATGTAAAATTTAAAACAATCTTATGAAACATGTAAAATAATAATTTAGCTAAAATGCTAATGGGTCAAAATTATGAAAATATTACGTAAGTGACATATCTGACCACATTCTTGGCATCAATATGTGGATCCTAAAATGGCTTAGTGAGTCAAATATGTGGGATAACAGAGTAGGAGCTTTATCTATATTGATCAAAGTATATACTTCAAAGCATTTTATTTTTTTTCAGCACAGGCTTTACTTAAACTTTGTGTCTTAGATGTGTCCTGTACCATATTCTGAACTCATCACCTTATATGCAGAACAACAAAAAGCTGGAAGACAGATGAAGGAGAAAGAAACCAAAAGAGAATAAGCAATTAAAATATGCCTCTGTATAGAGACAGAAGTGATAAAGTCTGTCCTTGAGAATATGTTGATTTGGAGCAGTAGAGCACAGGTCTCATTGTTCATTTGAGAGAACAGGCACATAATGATCTTCACTATGAGTGAGTATTGTGTTTGGGAAGAACAGCATTCCGATTAAGTGCCATTCATGACATTACTATGTGTCCATGTACATGACTAAATAAGGCCTATAGGAAAGGTAACATCTGCAAGAATGCAGTGCTTCTAATTTTCATTTTTTGTAATTCTTTAACTGGAAGTAGATGTAAGTTATCCAAAAGTGATTGATATTAATTTTGATCTTTTTTTAACATATTTCTTCTGACATTGAAAGACCTAATTTTTTAAAAATTTTTATTTGTTCTAATTAGTTATACATGACAGCAGAATGCTTTTCAGTTCATTGTACATGAAAGGAGCACAACTATTCTTTTCTCTGGTTGTACATGATGTAGAGTCCATACCATTGGTGTGATCATGTAAGTACTTAGGTTAATGATAGACCTAAAATTGATCTTAATAAATCCAAATTTTAGGGGCTGGGAATGCAGGTCAGTGGTAGGATGCCTGCTTAGCACATGTAAGACCCTATATTTGATCCCCTGTACTGTACAAAAAATAAAAATCCAATTTTAAAATAAATCATAGTTTATTAATGGCATGTCTTGTTCCCTAGGAATGAAATGTAAGAACAATTTATTTTGTGAACTATTAAAATTTAATTCAAGGTTTAGCAAAATACACCTATGACTTTGAGACACAGCAATTAATATGATGTAAATAATTCAAGAACCATCAGGATTTAGGGTTTTATTGTTTGTATTGTTTATTTAATGCTCTGAGGACTGCCTTTAAACTCATTGAGTTTGTCCTATAATTCTTCACATTTTAAAACTGATTTTTCTGTTATTGTAGAATAAGTGCAAAGAGAAAAGTAAGGCTCAGTTGTGATAAGATCTTTGTTGACTTGAGGCAATGTAATTTCTTGGGTTTACTAACAATGAATCTCTCAAAAACATCTTGTCTGTTTCCACGTTCAATAAATATTTTAAACTCACAAGGTAATGAACCTTTTGGGGGGGTACAGATAATATCTATCATCAGGTAAGATGTACTTTTTAATGCATTTTTATTTACTACACTTCCATTCATATTAACTCAACATATCTTTGCAGTTATTTTAACAAAAATAGAAATTTATTTCAGAGACTTGATTTTATCATTTCTGCTTCATTTCTTTCAGATTATTTCTTGAATTTATGAATATGTTCATCAATTTTAATGCCCCCAAAATAATAATCGACTTCTTAAAAGTTTACTTCTTTTAGCAAAGCTGATATTCAGCATATGGAAATTTATGATAATTTGCTATTTCGAAATGGAATAAAATGTACAGACTCAAGTGCATATTAGTCAACTTTGGAATGAGAGTTAAAAGAAATATATCAAATCTAGTCATTCATCTACATAAGCATTGCGGTACATAGAAACATTCTTTTAAACATAGAATTTGGGATTTGGGTGGGCTCAGTGATGGAGTACTTACCTAGCATATGCAAGGCCCTGGGTTCAATCCCTAGCATCACAATCAATCAATAAATGAATTAATTCAGATTTCTGTGAATTAAAGTGTTCTTTTAGATGGACACATAGAGCAGTAAATGAACTATCCTTTATTTTGTTTGACTAGAAAGTGTCGAAGCTCTGAGACTGTATGTCAGTCCTTCTTATGTTTTAGTCTCCTCTCTCAGAGAGAAAGAGAACAGGATATCAAGGACATGGAGGAGCTTTAAAAACAAAAGAAATCAAAACAAACAAAAAATTGGGGCACAATTACAACTGTGTCCCCGTCTCCCAGAATAAGTCTGGGGCAAGGGAGAGGAACTAAAGCACATTGACTTTGAAAAGAGCAAGTAATTGCCCCATAACCTTTCTTGGTGAGAATACATGTGCACATATATATAATTTTTTCCCCATTGTTAGCATTCTCAATTTTATTAATATTTTATTCCTACAAATTAAGCTCTTTCATTCTTTTAGGGGTCAACAACAATAAGGGTATAATCAAGGGCTGGGCATGGTGGCCCATGCCTGTAATCCTAGCAGTTTGGGAGGCTGAGGCAGGAGGATTGAGAGTTCAAAGCCAGCCTCAGTTAAAACGAGGCACTAAGCAACTCAGTGAGACCCCATCTCTAGATAAAATACAAAATAGGGCTGGGGATGTGGCTCAGTGGTTGAGTGCACCCTGATTTCAATCCCCAGTTCAAAACCCCTAAAAAAAAGAGTATAATCAAGTTCATATGACACAGTCCAATATGTAAGAGTCTTACAAAAAAGAATGGTAATAGAGAACACATAACTAGAAGTCTTCAAAAATGTGGCTGTGATGATGTCAAATAAGGGGATCTCATCTGCATAGAGATTACCCAGCTGTCATATAATTAATACGGAACAATGCAATACAAATTTCCTTAGTCAGACTGTGATTTCATTAACCTGAGTCAGTTTCGGTCTAGAAATTCTCAAAATTTAATTTGATTTAAAGACAGATCTTATTTTTTACATACTCCACTTTTCAAAGTATTAGAACCACAAGTTCTATCAAGTGTGTGTGTGACTATGTACGTAGGCAGCTCCACTACTTTTTCATAGTTTCTTCATAACACGCATCACTTGTCAATGGTAAGCGATGTATAAAAGTTGCTTTTTTTCATAACCCCATCAGAGACGGAGAGATCAGAGAGGATGGGATTCTTTACCTATTTGTCCTTCAGGGTTTAGGACATGTTTATACTATCCTAAAACATTTACTGAATCTGGCATTTTAGTGAAACGACAGAGGAAGGGAAAGAACATTGATAACTAGAAACAGAATGTGGCAACAAACGCAATGGGAAGATGTGAGATCCACGACTACACAATTCCTATTTTCATGTGTATTTTTCAGATAAGTCATTCTAGACTAATTTACACTGCTAGATCAACAGGATAAAAGTTAAACACTTTAAGCAGATTATTTCTCGCTCCAATTTTGTAGTGGATTTAATTTCCTTGGTGTCAGAAACACGTTTCTTCATTTTATTAATCTGCAAAATTAAAGTTTATGGCATAATAATCAAGTTGATAGCTTTAAAGAATTCATTCTTTTTGTTTCTTCTCAAAATAGGGAAACTTTTGTTAGCATTTTCCCCTAAGGCACAAGCACCTAATTCACTCAGGGAAGTTGTTTGGATTGGCTTTTTTGTTCTTTTATGTTGATAAATTACAAGTTTTTCAGATACCATATTTTCATCACATAATTTTCTGACCTTGATTGTACTTCTCAGAATGTGACAGATAATGAGTAATGGAATTGTTTGTATGACTTTGAGACTTGCATTTAAAGACTGAGATAAAATGTATTGTAGAATTTTCTACCAAAACAACTTTATATTCAGCAAGGGTGTATAGGAATTAGAATTTCTTATATTCATGCTTCAAATCATAACCTTTAAATTGTTTATGCTCTATTACTATTAAAAATGTGGATGGTAAAATACAGAAATTCAGTGATTTATTTCAACACCCTATCTGAATTGAGTGAGAAAGGAGACAGTGTTATCTTATTAGTAGCATATAAAAATATTGGAGACAGTTTCACTTTACCATATGTCCAGGGATAAGGAGAGTCAGGGGAATTGGGAAGGAAGAGGACAACAGATGATGTGGTTACTCATCACATTGAGCACATAACAAATAATTTTCTTTTATTAAAGCCTATTGAATATTGCAAAAAACAGATGTTATATTGCAGTTTTTATACAGTGTCAATTTGGTTGATCAACCTTTATTTAATCATCTAGCTCCATTTACCTGAACTCCCTATTCTTTTCCTAAAATATAATCAGGTCAGGTCATGTTGAATGATTCCAGAGTTGCCTACTTGGCCACTGGTGTCCAACTTCTGGAGTTATATACTTGCCTACTACCCACCTTATTGAAAACCAGTGGTCTTGATCATCTAGATCATTCCAAAGTCTCTGTATTTGTTGTAATTCATGCTTTAAATGGCAGACAGTAAAGAACCACTAATGCTCAGAAAGAGGGAATGGATATGAAACCAACGAAAAGAGAAAATGTTAAGACATGAAGACAGGTGGAAGACAAACAGAAGTATAAACAAAAACTAAAAAAAAAAAAAAAGGAGTAAAACAAAACAAAAAGAACAATGAAGTGTGGTGAAGATAACAGAGCCAACTGGTTTAATCATGCATCCTTAGATTAAGAGTTCCTTTCTACTTTTTGCTCTAAAAGTATTGAAGTTCCAGTCAGTGTGAGTGTCTTTGCCCCAAATTCCTTTTATTCTTATTTCTGATCTCCAAAAGTGAACAGGCATCCAGGCTCTGGGAATTATTTGATTTCAATAATAATAATATTATTAATAATAATAATAATAATGGCTAACATTCATGCAGCACTGTTCGTAGGCCCTGCATTATGTTTTGTGCATTATATTGTACGTGCATTCATTTGAACCTCACCACAACCTGACAAGATGCTATGTTATTATCTCATTTTACAGATGAGAAAACTTAGGTCATCAATCACTGCAGCCATACCTTATCCCACCAAACAAACAAAAACTGGGTTTTATTGTAAGCCTCCAATTATAGAGAACACACTCTTAGATTTTGTCTCCTAGACCAATACCTCTTTACCACTGAGGAGATTCAGGTACAAAGAAAAGAAAAGCCTTCAAGGGTCGGTGGAAGGTAAGTTGGCTTGAAGCGAATCCTGGGGCTTAACTCAGGTTGCCTGATCTGAAATAAGATGTTCTCCATCACTGAAATTTGAGGCGGGTCAATGGAACCCGAACCAAAACCATAATGTATTTGGCCTTAATAATCTAAATACATAACCAGTGAAAATTTTTACTTTTCAAATTTTCAAGTAAATCCTTGAAAATCTGTGTTTGACCAGATTTTACCAAAATACTTAGAAGGGTCTCACCATTCCAATGCAATGGGAAACTCCATTGTTTGTCCAGATTTATTTCCTATATCTATAAAAAGCACAGATACTTTTTATTACGAATCATGTGCCCAATTCAAAGCAAAGCCTACATAGTTTTGCATATGTGAATCATGACTAAAACAGAGTTTGCAAAACTATTATCAAATTGTATCTGCTTATGTTAGCAGCCGTGAAGAATCATTTGTTAAAAGCAACACCATTTTCTACCAGTAGAAATGTTGAACTTTTAACAAAAAACCTATTATCTGTAGTTCATCCTTCCTGAGAAATATAATTAAAGACTATAAGTTTCTGAAGAGTGTAGAGGACCAAAATATGTCATAATAAAGTGTAAACACAAATATTACTGACAAATTTACTGCTAGTTTTCCAGCATTTAAGGAACACAGTCTGAATTTCCTTTACAATTTGAGCAAAACAGCACAGCTAATAAGGCACTGACCTTATTTTTCATGTAGGAATTTAACATAAATGTACTATATTTTTATCCAGTCCGTTGATCTGACACTAGAAAAGTTTTCCAAAATTGAGTTTATTTTTTTAACATGTAAAATGCTGATAATAGGTAATAAGGATAAACTTATACGCTTAAAAGGTAAATACTTTTCAATTTCCTCTACAAAAAATGTATTTTCAGAATTATTTTTTTGTATTCTCCGTGCTTTTCTTATGGATACTTGGTTTTAAACAAATAATAGATATATTTGATATGTATTAGATTTAGTATACTCCAGTTTACTTAATAAAGAATATCTCTTGCAATGCTTCTCATAAATGCTTCAGTTATTTAAAGAATAATCTTTTAATTAGTGCCTCAGATCATAGTACTCTGATACTAAAACAATATGGTAGCTCATCAAAATAGTAAGGAATTTAAGACTGATATTTCTTTATGGAATGCTAAATGCATTGAGGAATCAGGCTCCTGAATTGTTCCTGTTACAATTAACTTTGGTTAATTAGCTACTGAAAGTATACAGGCAATATTAACTAAGTCTGTTCAAGCTTTGGATATAGATATTTTTCAGTATGGAGTTAGTATCAAACTGTTATAGCGTATAACTTTTGTTTTCTGGTTTCTGTTAGATTTTGCAAGAGGATGCAAAGAATACTTTCTCACTCCAAGTGCAGGATGTCTTGTTTTAGACTTAATTACCTTTCATTGGTTTGCCAGATAGGTACATTTGAAAAACATAAAAACAAAAAATAAGGTTTTAGCTAAGAAATCCGCTTTCACCAGAAAGATCTAGTGCCTATTGAAAGAAATATAAATTACTTCTCCAGTTCACTGATCTGTCCTAAATCTAAAATATGTCATATACATAAACTTGAGCTTGTAACTCAGTTTAATTCAACATGCATTTATTGACCACCTTTTATGAACCAGGTTCTTTGTTAGGTTCTAAAGAAAAAAACAAGATAAATAAACATAATTCCTGCCTTTGAGGAACATTCAATTCATCAAGGAAAGAGATCGTTAAGCACTTAATTTCAACACAATGTGGTACTGCAGTCAAAGTATATGCAAGCTAATGTTCAGCCTGAATATTCCATATGATCATCTTCTGAAGTCTTGCTAAGATGGTGTAAATAAAGCATTGGAAAACTTTTTCTTTGATGAGCTAGATTGTAAATATTTTCAATTTTGCCAGCAATCCAATCTCTGTCATGGCTTCTCAATTCTCGTGTTGAACCTGAAGAGTAGACATGTGCAATACACAAAGCAATGGGTATGGTGGGCCACACCTATGCTGGTATAATGTGCAGTACCTACTGCAAGGCTAAGTACTGTAAACATCTTCACCCTTCTAGTCACACACTTTCTCTAATATTTCTCCTTTACTTTCTGCTTTCTTCTCATTGCTTTTTTTTTCCTTTCCTAGTCTTTGTTGAAACCAGGATCCATAATCACAACCAGTCATTTCATGCTTATAGAATTGAAAACAGTGATTTCAGTCACTTATTCACAAGGATTATCCATCAACAATAGCTCCCATTTAAAAACTTGTTTTCATGTATAGAGCATTTTCAGTTGCATTATAACTCATTTAATCCTTAAAACTATCCTGTGACAGATACTGTTTTCATATAAGGACATTAGCCCTTGGAGAGGGGAAGTAATTTGCTTAAGATTATGCAATGACTGAAAATGGGAAACAAAATGCTAATTGTGCTACATCACATACTAGTTTTTATTGGTGCATATAAATTATACAGAGTAGTGGGTTTCATGATGATATATTCTTACATGCACATAACATAATTTAGTGAGTTTTACTCCAGTACCTCCCTTACCCCTCCTCCCTTCTCTGATCTCTTTTCTTTATCCTAATGGTTTTCCTTCTATTTTTATTAGATTTTTTTTTTTGTCCTTTCTTCTCTGTAGTTTCCACATATGAGAGAAAACATCTGACACTTGTATGAGTCTGGCTTACTTTGCTTCACATGATTCTCTTCAGTCCATCCATTTTCTTGCAAATGACATATTTTCTATTTTTTATGATTAAATAAAACTCTAGTGTCTTTATGTACCATATTTTCTTAATCTATTCATCTATTAACAGACACCTAGGCTGGTTCCATAAGTTGGCTATTGTATATTGTGTTGCTATATACATGAATATGTGTGTATTCCTAAAGTCTGTTTTCTTTAATTCTTTGGGATAAATACTGAGGAGTGGTGTAGCTGGATCATAAGGATCTTGACCTCTAAAACACTGGATCTTGACCTCTAAAACACTGCAGAATGCACTGAAAAACCCCAGCCCCCTTCTATGGGACCCATAGCTCTTGTGATCAATCAACATGTCCTGGGGTGTCTGAGATGGAGAGAATACCTCAGACAGGAGAATTTCAGTTCTGAAATGAGGAACATTTCAGGCTCAGGACAATTTGGTCACTCCATCAATAGCCCTAAGTTCTCAATTCCAGTGCTTTTCAAACTCAGCTGTTCATAGGAATCACTTAAAGATCTTGTGGGTGCAATTCTGATTCAGACTGTGATTGAAACCTAAGAATCTGGAGTTCAACCAAATTCTTAGATTATGCTGATACTGCTAGTCTGTTTACTCTTTGAGTAGCAGTGTCCTTGAGGAAGCTCAGGGCTAAGCTGGATCTCATGACCTGGAGAATCTGCACTTTAAAAAGATCCCCAGGTTTACATTTTCAAGTTCAAAGAGCTCTGTTCCTAGCACACATCTGATTGATGTAAAATAATCTTCACTTGTAATGTTTTCCTTGGAAAATGAGACTTCCTGATATGTAAAGAATGAGGAAAAATTTATTATACCCGTCGGTCTTATTTCATCTTTCTGAGGCTCCAGATGTCTCTTCTTGCACATTTACCTATTTGCCCATTCCTCACTTTCCTAATGTCTTGTAACTTCCTTGAATTCAGTAATTTAAGCTGAACGTTGAGTATTTGTTCATTACTGTGGCTAATCTTCACAAAATTATTCCACTTGAAAATCAGGTGCTCAGCATTAAGGAGTCCTTAAAGTCATTTACATTCAACTATAAAAATGTCCTTCAGAATGTAGTATATAAGATTCTCATGATAGTAAATAACTCTCTCTCTGTAAATTATTTTCCCGTGGCACCAGAAAAAATTAATAAATGAATTTTATTTGGAACAGGCACTTATTTTGCTAAGGTATTGCATGGGTGTAATGAAAAGGATGTAGAAATTATTCCATCAGTTTTTATTTCTGTGTTTTCACTAAGTTCGTGACATCGTTCTAATTTATACTTTAATTTTATATTCATAAAGACCCCATGAGGTAGATTCTATTATTATCACCAATTTTCAAGTAAAGCAACTTTGTTGGAAAAGGTTATTAAATTGTTCAAGGTCAAAGAGCTAGTAAATGGTCATGATTACAAATCCAGGCAGTACTCGTGCAGTGTGAACGTTCTTAACCACTATACTGCATTGACTGTATTTCTGGCCTGTGTTTGGTTTATCCTTCATGGCATTGATCACAATTCTAATTTTGTATGTTTATTTTCATTTTCAATCAGTCATTTAAAAATGTAGCATAAGCATCTCTGGGTCCAATCCCAGGTACCAAAAAAATAAAAAATAAAAAAAGATTGAACCTCCCTGTAAAAAGGAAATCATGTTTGTCTGGCTCGCTATTGTATTTCAAGTCCCTTATCCATACTGGCTGGTCAGTAAATACCTGTTAAACAAATGAATAAATGAAAAAGGTATTGAAAGCTCTGTACTCTGTATATATTCAAAGTCTAAGAAAACAGTGGAGAGAAATAAGTCAGTTGGAGGCGTTAGCCATTTGAAAAAAGTCTCACGTAAGGAAATCTTCTGACTTTGGACGTAATGTGTACTAATACTCTTACAATATTAATTGAGCCTATCTCCTAAGACAATTACAAATCACTGTGTTAATAATAAGTTGAAAAGGACTTCTAAAGAAGTTGTGAATATAATTATTTGGTTTACATACACTTTATTTTAGGTTTAAGAAATGAAAATACTTTTTTTTTGCTTTCATTTAAAAAGAAGTCTTGGATTTATCTGGAAATAATAATGCTATCAACAGGCATCTTCAGAATGTTTAGAAATCCTACTTTTTAAGCTGTTTTGTAGGATATCAAACAGTACTTGGTTAAAGCAGTAAACTGAGATGCTAATAGAGTTGGAAAGTTTACTTTGGTTACAGTGTGATAGGTAATAGCCTTAAGTACTTCCTACTGCTCTCTGCTTCAAGCTTGCCCCCCTCCTACTCCTGTCAACTCTATCTTTGCTCATTATTGCTCTCACCTGGAAGCTTTTTCTCTTCCCAAGGCCTGTTTGAGACCAGGAAGCTCTTTCAGGCCCACCTAAAGTTCCCCATACTGTGGAACTTTCCAAAAGAACTGAGCCACCCTGACTATCACTGCCTCTGCCCTCTGATGCCTCATTTTGGTAGATGGAGTGGTCTTTTCTTATTCCCTTGTTGTTTGTGAATAATTCTTGTTTCCATGGCTATCTCAGACTCTCCTGAACCCAAGGAGTGGATTTCCTGTTTCTTACAAAACTCATATCAATGCATCCCTGTGTATTCAGTAAATACTTATTGAACATTGAATATTGAATTCACTACTTTGCGCATTATATAGTTACTAACTATATACAGTTTTTGCAGAATGTTGTTTACCCCAGAATATTTTAAAACTTTTAAGACCAGCTTCCGAACCCAATTATATCTAATGGAAGTTTGTTTTTTTCTTTCTTTCATTTCCCCTTTTTTCCATATAGAATATAATTCTTTGTTTTTGGTAGTCTGAGGAAAATTAAAAGCACAGAAGAAAAAAAATATATCATCTTCTTGCTAAGAATACAGGCCCTTGGGGCTTTTAACAACCACCTCTAAATCAGTTGAACAGATATTTGTAGTAAAAGATGGGATGTAGTTTTTGAAATATTGAAAAGTTCCTTTGTCAAGCATTATAACTGCCTGCATTTTACATTTAACAAACCCCAAGCAGACATATTTTAAAAAAATATTTTTAGTTGTAGATGGACACAATCTTTATTTTTATTTTTTTGTGGTGCTGAGCATCGAATCCAGTGCCTCACACATGCTTGGCAAGTTTTCTACCACTGAGCCACAACCCCAGCCATAGACATATTTTTATTAAGCTTTTTCATTTTGGATGCATCGAACATATGACTTATGTTTTCTTCCACATGTATAGTTTCGTAAGGAGGAGGATACAACTTCCTTATAGGTATTGGTTTGAATTGGGGCTGAGTTTTGTCATTGTAAAATTTCTATTTCAATTTAATCACAATGGAAAGATGAATAACAATATACATAGTCCATTATTGATAGAAAGCTAGATTCTAGGAGTAAGTAAATGGCCTATGAAGGCAAATTAAACATTCTGTGATGACTCTTCCCTCTCAAATCTGACATCCTCTAATTGATTTATTTTATAGGATAAAAATGTTACCTATAGGGATAAGAAAAAGGATGATGTGTGTGTAAACTACAATTCTGCTAGTAAATTTTGTGTCAATTTACAAGTTAAAAAGTATGAGACTAAGAGTTTAGAAGTAGGCTGTTATAGACCACAAGCTAGAAGAAATGGGAGAAATAGTGTTAAAAATAGGTTGATCTACAAAGTTGGAGGAGAACATGGGAGTCCAACTCAAGTAGAAGGATCTGAAGGAAGAATAATCACATCAGACTGGTTTCAGGTGGTGAAAAGAGCTGGGGAAACGAGAAAAGAGGCATCCTAGCCTGTTTGGGTGGGGTCAAGAAATAATATCTGTGTCTGCCTGATCATCAGAAGGAAGGGCAAGAGATTTAAGAGGTCTGGGATGAGATTTGAGAGACTTTATTTTAGACACCCCCTGCCCCCAAGAGAGCAGATGATTCACTAATGTGAGGCACACTGATTCCACAAGAGGCCTGACTTGGGGTCAATTTTAGAACCAGGAATTCAAGCAGAAGTTTCTTATATTTACTTAAAAAAAAAAAAAATCAGATGAATTCCCAGTTTACCACTGGCCCAGGCAATCCAGATCTTCTTGTTGGTGGTAGTTCCCTTTTGAGGAGCTTCAGTGTTCTGCTTTACGGCAGTGGACGCCCCAATCTAGGCTAGGTTTTAAGCCTACCTGACTTTCCTAGGATCCCTCTGCTTCAATACCTGCTCAATCCTTCATTATATATAAAGAATCATTAGAAAATCACACTCTGTGTAGTGAGCAAAATGTATTCTGAATTCAGTAAAGTACAAAGGAAATGTTGTGGAGTGTCTATTTACCTTATTCCTTAAGTATAAGTATTTTGTGAAAAGGAAAAACCCAAATGCATCATTTTAATTTCCATCTAAGATGTCAAATCTATCTTATGATAACCAAACATTCGTGCTAAATTTTGTAAAGAAGAGCCTTCAAACTTCAGTTGTTTCATAACTACCTGAAAATCTTATTAAAACAACCTGCTTTGCCCTCCTCCCAAGTTTCTGAGTCAGACTGATGTAGGGCATAGAATGTATTTTTAATAAATTTTAAGGTATTGATGCCACTACTAGTCTAGGTCAAGGAGCAATTTCTGAGAATCACTGTCCTAGAGGATAGAATGAGAACAGAGAACAAATTTTATTAATCCTTATCAGTATGTAGTATATTTGTATATTTAGTACTTAATTATTATCATTATTATTTTTTTGGTACTGGGGATTTAACCCAGGGATACTTTATTATTGAGTTACATTTCTAGCCCTTTTTTCAAATTTTTCATTTTGAGACAGGGTCTTGCTAAGTTGCTTTGGGCCTTATTTTGTTACAGAGGCTGGCCTCAAAATTACAATCCTCCTGACTCAGCCTCCTAAGTTGCAGGGATTATAGGTGTGAATCACCATCCTGGCAGTACATAATTTTTGTGAGTATTGTCCAAAGGATGAAAATTCCACACATAATACTTACATTTATTAAAATGTTAATATAGTAATATACCACAAGAAAAGAAAGTCATATTTTCTAATCCTACTAAAATCTAAAAGCAGGGACCAAATGATATAGTCATTGAGCAATAAGATCCTTTGCCAATTTGATGGAGTAGGTGTCATTACCAATATAACTATTTTTGCCTTCTTAAAGTAAAATATTTTGTTCTGCTACATTGGAAGAAGCCAAAATGGTATCTGTAGACTATACATGAGAAGATTAATAACTCTTATTTACCTCTTGATGATGGTAAATGTCAGTAACGTGGGTTGATGCTATTTTGATTAAGTTTCCTCACTGATAAATGAAGGTGTTGGACTATTGCTGGATAGTCTCAAAATACTTTCTCAGTTATTTAATTCATTTATGCCAAGAATTCAACACAATATTGATTAGGTAGTCTTTTTACTAAATGCAAAATCCAGTTTTTTATAACGTAAGCAATATTTCTTGATTTTAATCTTTATGCCAAGTCCATTTATTAGTTTCATATCAAAAAATTATATTTATAAAATATCAACTAACTGGAAGGAGCAAAACAAATCCTTAGTGATAAAATTTTGCTTTAGAAACTGATGTATTTGCTAAGATGTTTCCTGACTGCCTTTGAGTTTAGTTAACACAAGGGAGAGCTTGTCGAATTGATGGGAATTTATCCTCCTACCCCATGGTAAGGGGCAGTGGTTAGAATTGGTACATTTGTAGTTGCAGGGTGAATTTTGATTCACCTTATACAGAATGTTATTGTAAACTAATCTTTAGTGTGTAGTTTTAACGTGGCCAGTAGTGTTGCTTTAATCTTTATTCCCTCCAGATAAATGAAGGGACCGATAGAAGGCTCTCATTGGTTATCTGTATTCTAAATCATGTAAAACATTAAACAACAGCCATATGGCCTCAAACTATTTCACTTTATATTTATTTACTCAAAATCAATTATGCCACATCTCCAAAGGGGGATAAGTGCTCACGAGGGAATAGTGTGTTGAAAGAAGATCACTCTCTGAGAGTCTTAAAGCACTTGACTTTGACTTGGCATCTCCACTCTATTCCCATAATTTGTTCTGGTATCACCATCTTGCTTCAGTGTTTATCACTTCAACACATTTGTTTTGGCAGCAAAATGCTCTTAATATTGCTTTGTTAAGTGGTACTACTTTCTAAACTTAAGGAATGCTTATCTCAAAGCATAAAAGTAAAGAAATAGCTTTGTGTGATGTCATCTACTCACCAGCTTTCATCCAAGTTTTGGTAATTGAGGGAAAAATATTTATTAAAAAGTTTGCTGATGGGATCTGGCTCTCTAGTTTATTTTAAGTGGAATGATTGGCACTTTCTTAGCAGCCTTTATCCTAGCTGTCCATTTAAGTCTTTCCAGGATACCGTGTACTGGTATACTCTAGTAACAGAGAACACAGATGCTCTTTCCTTACAGGATATTTCGGGGTTCTCAGATTCTAAGAGACTTTAGGTCTTCTAATAGTGTCCTACATATAATCTATATTATTCATTCTTTCTTTTTTTCCTTTTTTTTTTTGGTACTGGGGATTGAATCTGGGGACACTCAACCACTGAGCCAGATCCCCAGCCCTATATTGTATTTTATTTAGAGACAAGGTCTCACTGAGTTGCTTAGGGCCTCGCTAAGTTGCTGAGGCTGGCTTTGAACTCGCAATCCTCCTGCCTCAGCTTCCCGAGTGCTGGGATTATAGGCATGCGCCACCGCGCCCAGCATCATTCTCTTTTAAAATGCCATAGCATTAGTTCACTTAATGTTTGACATAAAGTAATAGATTACCATCCTTTAAAAATATATAGGCATGAATTTTAGAATTATCTAATTTTGACTTCTCCCAAAAAATCTAGACTTTTAGGATTTGTACAATTTCATCATCTATATAATTGGCCTCTCTTTCTTCCAGGGACTGACTCCTCCCCTCCATGATCCATAGTTGGGGGCCAGCCATATTTGTACATGGCCCTAATTCTCTTGGCCATAGTTGAGTGGCCCACAGAAGTGTTTCTAACATAATGTAACCACAGAGGAGAGAATAATTCTGATTATCCCAAGTTTCACAGGTTGGGAATAGTTTTACTGACAACAAACTTCCTGTGTAAAAACTCAAGAAATCTCAACAAATCTATTTGCCATTCCATAAAGGGAAATGAAAATATACTAATAGAGAAGTAAAGCCAGTGTTCAGAAAAGCAGAGAGGAGAGTTGGAGAACCTAAATGTGTTCAAGTTTGTTGTGCCAGTATTTTCGGAAGTCCTGATCCATTCTGGCCTATAGTTCAGTTTGGTTGTTTATTATAAACTCAGTATTGTCCCATTTTGCTTCATGAGTTATGAGCTAGCTTGGTGCTAATTATAGGCAAGAAAGTCTAACTAAAACAGGGACAGTAGAGGTCCTGAGATTTGATGTGTGCCAAGAGAACTTGGTTTTAGGACACTCAGTGGATGATGCTAAGTTGTGTCCCCACCTGCATTTCCCTAGTAGATTACAGTATTTGAGTACTTGAAGACTGTACTTGGTAAAGTCACTATCTTCAGTAAAATAATTTTTTTTATTCTTTACAATAATGTATTATGATCATTTTCATTTTATCCTTCTAGAATAAGACTGAAAAACCATAGCCCTCACACCAAATTTGGCCTACTGCCTGTTTTTGTAAATAATATATATATTTTTGAAACATAGCCATGCCCATTCATGTAGCATTGTATATGGCTGCATTCACACCCCAGAGTGAGAGGCAGAGTTGAAGAGCTGTCACAGAGAACATATGCCTTGCAAAGCCTCGAGTCATATTTGGCCATTTACAGAAAAGTTTGCCAACCCCATATCTAAAAATGATTTTCTTATTTTCATGTCATAAAATTGGTTTTGGCTTAGCTATATTTATATAATCAACTTTTCAGGAATAAAACCTAAGACTTCTACATTAATGTTTCATCAATGTAGAAATGCATATAGTTTGTAATCCTTTTGCCAGGACAGCTTAATCAGTTCTCCTGGTTAAGTCTTCCATTTGGGAAAATTCTCTGAGGATTTAAACCACAACATTGAAATATTTTCTAACTTTCTAATCCCTTCTGAAATGGCCCTTCTTCTTGTACAGTTCTCCTGGTCTCTTTTTCTCTGTGCTCTCTGAGACCTGAGAAGCATTTCCTAAATTCCTTCCTCTCATCTTCGCGGATCCTGACATCCGCTTCTACTGTCTCGAATGGTCTTCAGATGCACCTGAAGATTAAGAATTTCCCACAAGCTTGAAGCTGTGAACTCTGGCCCCATGATACTGAAGGTGCATGCATGGTAACAGCTCCAGATTGCATATGCTAAGGAAATTGGATTGTAAACCGACATCTAGGAAAAATGACAATAAATTAAAATCTGACATCCAGATTAAAATGAAAATCAAAACAATACTTCTGTCATTTACTAGGGGTGTTATTAGCCAAGCCATTTAACTTTTACCATGGACTTCAAGGCTGTACCTCGTTAGAAACCCACACATGCACAGTTGTAATGATGAGTGTCTATATCATACCCTTCTGTCTTTGTCTTGTATGAATCTTTCCTAGGGTTGGTGTCCTCAAACAGGACCAATATGCTGTCACCTCTGATTTTGTCCATGATACCCTTCTGTGTGGATTGTATTCTCTTAGATATCTGTGGTTTATTCCCTCACATTCTTGATTCCTTGTCTTTTGACTGAATTGAAAACTATTTGACCCCCGTCCTTATATCCATTCCTATACCTATTTTTACTTTGAGCATTTAACCTCTTCTGACATGAACAAAACAGAGCAGTGAAATAGATTTTGTCTGTCTACCAGAAATTAGTCTCTTAGAGTTCAGAATTTTTTTACTATTTTGTTCTATTGTGTATTCTTAGTACTTAGAAGTTTCTCCTAAAATCCAGGTTGAACAAATGATACAAACCATTTGAAAATTAATTAATGACACATCATTTGCAAAGAAAGTGGTATACATTAAATTGTGTGAATTATAAAATAGCACATTTCTGTTGCAGTTTACTGCAAAAGTGTGAGTTACTTGCTTTTTCCAGGACTGGATTAGATTTTTGCACTGTTAGGGTATCTCTCTCTTTTTTCTCTCTCTCCTTCCTTCACCCCTCTCTTTCATTCCTATTTTCCCTTTTCATTCTTAAAAGAGGTGTAGGCTTCTTGCTTTCCACATATAGCTTAGAAATGCTATCTTCTAATTTAAAACAATTTTTTATTTTATTCATATAATATTAATTATGTGCAATTAGTTTTTTTTAATAAAAACTATACCAAATCAGTGAACACAATTTGTGATTCAATAGCATATTGTGCTGTAGCATATCATATTGGTTGTTGGAGCACAGACCTGTAAAGGTCATAAATTGGCAAAAAAAACCCCAAACAAACCTGCATTTAAAAATTCTATTATATTTTGAGACTAAGCTAAAAAGCACACCATTTGGTAAACTTAACACTTCAGTATCATGTTCAGTTTTACTGTTTACTATGTGGAATGAAACCATGACAACATTTCAAGGCATTTTTCCAGATTTTTCTCAACTTATCAATGTATATGTGTTTGTGCATATTTGAAAAGCTCTCAAAGGAACATGGGGAACATATTCAAAATAAAGACACTTGAAAATTAGGAAAATGCCTGCAAGGCATTAGATCAGTTGTGGTGAGAGGTTGCTGCATGAGCGGCTGCTCTCAGGTCATACTGTAGGACTGAGGTTTGTTATCTTTGGTCTGAGAACTGATAAGGAATAAGGATGCTTAATTTCAGGGGCACTTATGGTGATATCTCTTCATCACAGCTCAGGCACTCAGAAATGTCTGCGCCTTTTCCTGCCTTGTTGAAATCACATTAAGTATGCTGTGTTTCAGAAAACAGAAGAAGGAAAATGATAAATCATTTAGTTACACAGTGGCAATTAAAATCAATTTAGATCTAAACTTCTACATGTTAACATGATAAAATCTACTTTTACAAATTAAATAGAATGGTTAACTTTTCAACCAAAAAATTCATGTTCATATAATTGCAATAAAAGTAATGCCTTATAAAATATTTTGGTGACAGAGTTTAAAAAACAAGTCATTATATGACAAGGGTTAATGATTTTACAAAGATTCCAGAAATATAATGAATCATTATAAAGATGAATCAAAATGAAGTCTGTAAAAATTTAAAAAATAAAAAAATTTAAAAATGGATGATAAGAAGCTTTCAGTTTTGTTGGTATAAATCTACTGATAGTCTGTTTTCCATTCAAGATTCTTTTTTATTTTCTTTTTGTGGGAGAAGTGATTTTCTTTACAATATAAACTCCTCTATTGTAGGAACTCATTTACATTACAGGGAGGGCAAAGTGATTTTTTAAATTGCATAATGATTACATGAAACTCCTTTTAATATTTCTCATGTAAGCAGAAGCAAGTGATCATATCATATATTATGCATTTCAACAAATATAAAGACCCAATTATGCTATTCCCCACTCCATCTTCATTTCCTAAATGTGTATGGAGTACTTTTAGATATAGGTTTGATTAAGAAATATTTCTGTGTGTCATTAGAAATTTTTAGGAAGAAAATGAAAATTTGCTTCAGCTCTTTCTCCAAAATCTTATAAAGTGGACTTGAAAAATGCATTATGATTTCTCTCAAAATCAATTAAAATAATAAATGCTAGAAATTTAAAATATTTTGTAATGTTTGTCCATAGAAAATGTAAAATGAAATAGGTTTAGTTAGACATTTTCCAGATAATCAAATTTAGCTATATATCACATCCGTCTGAAAATTTGTTTTAAATTTTAAAAATGCAAAGTATTAGAAATCCATTATTTACTTATAAAATATATAATAAATAAATATAAATATTAATAAATATTACAAATATGAATAAATTATATTATACATATAATTTTTAAAATATAGCAAGTATTGTGTGTTGAGTTGTAAAAGAGATGCTGAAGTTCTAACACCTGGTACCTGTGAATGTGACCTTGTTTGGAAATAGGGTTTTTGAAAAGGCAGTCAGGTTAACTTTCATAAGTTAGATTATGAAGCAACTGATGTCTTTGTAAGAAAGCCCCACGAACACACAGAGCACCCAGGGAAAGCACCACATGGTGATGGAGGTAGAAAATGGAGCGATGTAGCTATAAGCCAAGTAAGTAATGGCATGGATTGCTGGCCACCTCCAGAAGCTAGGAGAGAGGCATGGAACACATCCTCCCTCAGAGTTACCAGAAGGAACCGGATGATTAACAACTTGATTTCAGAATTTCTCCCTTCACAACTGTGGGAGAATTAATTTCTCTTGGTTTAGGATACCTGGTTTGTGGTAATTAGTTATGGCAGTCCTAGAAAACCAACACAGCAAGTCTCTAACAAATTAGAGGAAATCCCCTTGTGGCCAATTAAAGATGAATCTCACTAGGTTTATACTGAAAATTGCAAAAGATATAAACACGAGCCTCCTTATTTCAGAAAAAAACCATAAGATAACAAGTTTACAAAATTAACAGGTGATGCTGATGTAGTTCTTAGGATAAGGAGAACAGAACTTTAACAGAATAAAATTTTATTATTACTAAAAAAGAACAGAGGAGGCAGGAAGGCCAAAGTTAGTGTGATGCTGCAAATGTCTTATCTTACTGTCCTTCTCACAGTGTCCTTCTCACTGTCCTTCCATTTTCAAGTCAATGTGGCTGCTTGAGCTCCAGCCACTATTACTTTTGTTAGTTGGAAAGAACAGTTACTGTTGAAGATATTTCTCAGAAGCCACAGGCAACACTTTTGTTCCTAGCCCTTTGGCTACTAACAGCATCACAATTTGCTAGAAGGTAGGCTGGGAACTGTAGTCCTTTCCCAGCGGGTATGTATCTTACTCCATATCAGGAGTTGGATTACTAATAGAGGAGAGTGGCTGTAGTAATGTGCAGTGGTCTCTGCCCCACTCAATAAATCCATAACTGAAGTAATCCTTTTATAGAAAAACTTTACTAGAAATAAGTAATTTACACTGCTTAAGACAGCAGTTGAAATCATAGTATTCCACAATGGACCACCAACAGCCAGAACTCACAATTTTTTCAACTAAGTATTTCAGAGATCTTTCTGCATCTTTCAATCTCCACTGACCACAGTCATTTTCCTCTCCTAATTAGTTTTGCTGCCTCTGTACTCTTGGACCTTTCAGTGCACTTTTACCCTTTCTTGATTCCTATTATCTTGAAGATGATGCCCAAGATTTTAAATATGGCTTACAAAGTCCTGTGTGAGCCTCTCTCCACCACATCTCATATTCAACCACTCCTCACAGTGCCCCCATGCTTCCCCATGCTAGGTTTTCCTTATTTTCTTCATTATCTAGTATTTCTTAAGTCCTTGTGTCCATTCTCCCCACTGCCTAGATTTTTCATATCTACCACTTTTACCTAGATGACTCATACTCATTCTTTAAATCCCAGCTTAAAATTTATGTTCTTAGTGAGTCCTTCTGCAGCTTGCCTTTATTAGCTCAGAAAATGAGCTCCCTACACCTACTCATTTAAAAATACCAATCTTTTGGTATTGGAATACAGTATCTGTAGTCCCCATTAGAGAAGGATCTCTTTTATGTCCAATGCCTAGAATAGGACCCGAGATATATTAATTGCTTATTTTAAATTAAAGACATTTTTAATTGTATAAGAAAGCCACTCACAACATCCAGTATGTTTTAGGGAATAGTGTGTATACTGATGAATTCATTGTCATTATGCTTTGCTTTTCTAGGATCTAGCATTATTTTTGGAATACAGTGGTTATTTTTTACTGTTTTCTGAATGACTAGAATTACAAAGATGATTTTTTTCAATTTGATCAACAATAACTGCTGCTTCTGTGTAGCAGGTGTGATGCTTGGAGCTTGACTTGTAATTAGAACAAACCCCATCCTCTTGGAGTTTTATTCTCATAAATTGTTTACATGTCTATGGATAAGGATTTTTAATGATAGAGTATAGTCCATCCATATAACAAAAGTATTATGTGGCCTATCGTAACTTTGTGGCAGCAGCACACCTATTGACAAGGAAAGATGTTCAGGGCACATTGCTAAAAGAAAAGCCTGAAGAGTCTAGTACTGTGTCAGAGTGTGTCTGCAAGAATTAAGGTCACAATGCTGAAGTGATTATGCTTATCTCTGAGGTTTCTTTCTGAAATGTGTTTTATTAAAAAAGAATGCACACAAAAATTCAATTTCTCTTACATGTATTCTTTACTCAAAATATATATAAAGAATACATACACATATAAGGAATTCTTTATTAAAAATACATATAAGTAAGCTTCGTTAAATAAAAGAAGTAGATTTGTTTTAGTACTGTTAGACCATGGTTTCCCAGTAATTAAATGCTACATTTTACCTTTATAACAAATTCAAACTTATTTTATACAAATGACCATGTAAATCAAATGGATTTGTGTTTCTTGCTTAGAGTATTTTAGTTACAGATGTCCTATAATCACTTATTCCATAGAATGGGTATGGCAGAGATAATAATCAGATAGTTTTAATTGGTTTGCTCACATTGGTTTATAGACACATAATTTATACCCTGTATACTATAGAACTGATTTGTGGCATAGCAGGTGTGTCAGTCCGCTTTCAATGCTGTGACCAAACAACCCAACATGAAGAACTTAAATAAAGATTTACTTCCACTCTTTGTTTTCAAAGGTTCCAGTCCATAGTTGGCCAACTCCATTGCTTTGGGCCTGAGGTGTTGCAGAAACATCATGGTGAAAGGGGTGGCAGAGGAATGCTACTCAGCTCCTAACAGCGGGGGTGTGGGGAGGGAGGAAGGGGTATAAAGGGGCTGGAGACAAGAAATACCTTTCCAGGATACACCCCATGTCACCTACTTCCTCCAACAAGGTCCCCACTTCCCACAGTCTCTAATTCCTCCCTGTAGTCAATTTAGCTATAATGAATTAATCCACTGATGAAGTCAGAGCTCTAATGATCCAATCTCTTCCCAAAAGCCCACCTCTGTAACATTGCTGCACCAGGACCAAGCCTTCAACATGGGTCTTTGGGGAACATTCCAGATCAAAACCATAATGATTAGATTGAACTAAATGGAATACTCAGTCACTATTTCTTGACTATCTCGTATAATATAAGCATCAGAATAAATACTTGATTTACTCTGTCACTTACCTTTACAACCATCCTGCAAGGTAGAGGTACGTAATTTGCCAAGGTTCTGTCCTAAGTGGCAGACCAGAGATTTGCATCTGTCCCACCAATTCTGGCACAGGTTGGATGTTAGTTGGAATGGGGGAAAGGTCATTGAATTCTGTACATGTAAAGAATCCTTCCTGGAACTCTTAAATTGACAGTGGGTTCTGGTTGATTCTCCAAAGTACTCCAGAGTTAGCAGGCCTAGTATCATGTGATTCCATTTCCTTAAAATATTTTCACCTAAATAAAACAATTTCAAAGGCTTGAATGAAGACTCAAACTAAGAACAGAAGTACACCATTCTCTTCCCATAACAGTTTTCTTTTTTTTAATGTTCTTTTTTCCTACCTAAGGTAATTTCCAAATATCACCAAATAATATTTTTGGTTGTTATTCTTTTTTGGTACTAAAGCAATTTTCTATGCTATTTCATGCTTCAAAATAAAGGGAAAAAAATCAGGTTAGAGCATTTGGCATCCTCTTCTTTCCTTCCCTGTGCAGTTTTTGAGATGCATGTGCATTCTTTGGGTTTCATGGCTTTTGCTACTAAGCAGAGCCCCTGAAGTTCATTACTGCAAGAAATCAGTGTGGCAAGGATATGAAAGGTGGTCCTGCAACACCATTCCTCAATGATTTAGGGTCTCATAAAACCTGTCAAATATGATGTCAGCATCCAGTGCAGTCTGCCACCTTTTGGATAAGAGGTTTTCATGTTTATATTCAAAAATATCAATCATTCTAAATACTGACTCAAGCTTGTCTTTTAGTAGCAATATTTCCATTTGCAGTAAAGATATACAGGGAGGACTCCTCTGTGTTCATGGCTCTTATATCAATGTCAAAATTAGTATATAAAACATCCATCAAATATATACACAAGGTGAATTGGCTATGCCTTTTACAAATTCCTATATATTTGAGATTTTACTTGGGATTTCAGACACCTTTAGTAGCATGCAAATTAATAGGTACCGGGCCACTATTCATATGCAAAATACAAAAAGCAATAGGGTATGGCCTAAGAATTCTTTAAGTATATTTGCCTAGAAATTTGAGCACTTAATTTTTAAATTACATTGGAAATACTTACAAATGGAAGAAATACTTTAATTTTGTTTTCATCCGTGGTAAACATAAAAGACTGTTCATAAAAGATGTAAAATATGTATTGGTTGATGACCAATTAAATGTGGAAAGTTAAGCAGGCCTAATTATCTTCACCTCCATTCCACCAACTACACAAATATCCAATGATTACAAAAGTAATTTATTAGCTGAGATATTTTTCACTCCTATAGATTATATATCATATATCTTATTAAAAGTGACAAGTATCACACGACCATGTATTCTCTTTGTACATAGGAAAACTGATTCCTCATATTTAAGAGCCAAGACACCTCTAAAGAGCATGAAAAATTTATTTCATACCTCTCTCCCAAAAACTGTAATCAGTTTTTACCTACTTGTATGGTTAGCTTTATTATGATGGAGAAATACAACATAAAAGCTCATCACTCAAACTTCAGAAACTTCGTTCAAGTTTACTATCTTGACAGGTATTTGTACTGAAGAATTTAACACTTTTTCTACCCCCAAAGGCCTCTTCCTTCCCTCTTCATTTTACAAAATTTCATAGCTAATTGGTATGCCGTCATGCTCTCAATCATTGCTTATGATAAGTGTGTGGCATAATATTGCACCACTCCTGCTGATTGGCATTTGCATCATGTTTTATACTTTTAAAATAATTTTCACATAAATCAGGTGGCCTATCCTGAATTTATTAAACTGTATACATTGCCTCTGGAGGGTGTTCATGCAAAATACCCCAAAGGTCATCATTGTTTCATCTACAGTGCTCAGTACAGTATGCATACATGGCAGGAGTTGAATGTGTTGAATGAGCTACTAAGATAATTATAATCAATTAGGAAAATAAAATTTGAGAAAATAATTCTGTGTACTAATTTTGTTTTATTTATTTATTTTTATTGCCAACAACTGTATATTCATCTATCTGCTCATAGGGGAACTATAGTAGTGAATGATTTGAGGTTTCATTGCTCATAAGCTCCAGCTAGACATGGCCTTGGCAGATTCTCATCAGTAATGTGACACAGAACATTAAACATGCACTTATCCTTGTTCCCATGAAACTAATTGAATCATTAAGCTATAGCCATTAGAAAACTGACCAAATGGTATGAACCTAAGTTATGAGCTTACCAGTGATCTAATTTCACTTTATTTACCAGTTTTGGCTTCTTCCTACCTTCCCTTTTCCCCATGGAACTATGTGAAGAAGTTGTTGAGTATAACTATATCTTATGGAGGTTATTAATCTGGGCTCCCTGATTCCATGTTTAGAAATTGTTAGAGTATGTTCTTCAGCATCAAATATTACTTGGTATATTTATAAATATCTTTTTTTTAAAAAATGTGGCTTCAATTATTTACCTCCTCAATCTCTGTGCCTCTCAGTGTCAGTTGGCTCAGTGGAAGCTTCAAACATACACCATCCATTCAAAATAGGTTGCTTTTCAATCCAGGAATAGCATGTGATCTCCAGAGCCCAGATCTATCCTGTGTCTTGATGACTCCCAGACCCATTTCAGTATAGTGCATGTAATAAGCACTGAATAAGCATAGGTGAACAAATGGATGAACAAGTATTGCAAATTTACAGAATTTTTTTGAGGCATATATAGTACTTAGCATTCAGGGACTTGTTTTACTTATCATACCATATTCTCAAAGCTCTGACTTACATTACTGTAGTAATTCATGAAGGTTTGGTGGGTCTTGGTTCTTGCTGGTTTTAAGAAAAAAAAAAGTTTTTTCTTTTCTATTGCACCAGTGAGCAAAGGATACTGAAGTTACAATTTATAAGGAGATTTGTGAAGAATTTTCATAAGAAGGAAAGACTGCTTATGGTTTACTTATATAATTTTCAAACTGATCTTTCTTCAAAGCTTTGGTCATGGATCTGTATTAATTGCAGCAAATTATACTAAAAATATATCATTGTTTAGTTTTGTTCATTCTCTTGTAATACCAAATTGGTTCCTTTTCTTGATAGTTCTAATCCTTTTAATGACTTCCCCATTCTTTCTATATGCAGAGTGGCACATTTCTGATACTGATGGCACATCAGTCTTTGATTCTTAAAAGTTTGTGTCTGTACTATTTTAGTGTCATCTTAACTGTCATTCCTAGCTTTATGTTTATCTCAATAACAAGGTAGACTATATGTAATTCTTGGGTTATTAGTTCAAAATACCACTTTGATTATGCTATTTCTCAGGTCAGAAGTCTCCAAGACTATTCAATACTTTCAGTGTGAGTAGCCAAATTACTTGTATTTATAATCCTTTATACTATAGGGCCCTAGCTGCTCTCTGCAATCAATCTGTACACTGTCTCTCCTCACCTCCTTTGCCTCTGAGGTTCCTTGCCAGCACTGCCTGCCTCCAGCAAAGCTATTATCACCTCCAGGCAGTTTGGTCTTCAGCAGACTCAGTGTTCTAATGCATTTTGTCTTCTGAGGGCAAACACTATCATTTTCAGAATTCTGACTAAAAATGCAACCAGGCAAAGTTTTCTTGGCTATTAGGAATAAACAGTACAGCAGAGGATGAACTCTTTTGCATTTTGTAATTATCAGTGAGAGGATGGGGAACCAGAATCTCCAGGAAGTGAGAGGAATTTATCATCAAAAGGAAAAGAGTTGTGAAGGGCTGCTCTCCTGAACATGCTCAATTTACTACTCATTCTTTCCATAAGATTGTAAACTGCTTGGAGAGCAAAGGTCATGCTTCTTATGTTAACCGTTGTATTTCCAGTACTTGGTGCAAAGGAGACAACAAGCAAATATTTTTTGACCTAACACAGTGCCTAGTTACATGCTACATCTTGGGAGTACAAAGATAAAAAGATAACAGTTCTGATCTTCAAATAGCTCACAAGGTATTAGGGGTAACAGACTCATGGTATGCAAAATTGCAAATCAATATAAGAGCTATAATGGAGGTGTGCACAGAATTCAATAGTCTCAATCTTTTTCCTCAAGTGTTTCAAATTGAGCTTGTGGACAAATAAAACTTCCAAGTCTCTTCCAAACAATCTGGTCTTCATTTAAAACCCTCAGCATACACCCCCTCCTGCAAAAATGCCTTCTATATCTTCTTGCATGTGGCATTATTCTTTAAGGGGGAAGAGGGAAGAGGTTATTTATATTGCTATGTATACATATAGTTTTTTAAATTAAATTATAAATTGAAGCAGTTATTCATCATGGATTGCTGCATGTCTGAGGCACATGGGAGAGAACATAGCTCATGAATACCTGATTATTGTTTTTAATTGATAGATTGAATGCGAAAAAGCCTATATATTGTTAAATTGTTCAGTGTTGCATTTGAAGAACTTGGGTATTTTGAGGGCACTAATAAATATTCTGTAACCATTATAGAATGTTCCTAATTGGGGGCTATGTGTTCTAATAGAGAAATTTCAAGGATTTTAATTGTCTACTTGATTTCAGAGAATAGAACATTGGATAATTACCTAAAAAATGGGTTCCAATTTTGACTCAGATTACAAATGTACAATATAGAGTATGTCATGCCATTAATGTCTTTTCAAATGTGCCTTTCATCCAAGTTCATAATATTTGGACAGTTAGAGAGAGTGATGTAATTAAAGGTTATGAATATTTCTGCTCCCTATAACCATGGCTGGTTAAACTCAGTTAGATAAAGCCCAGAGTTAATAAGGCCAGGGTCAAGAGTTTAATCTCTTTTGTGGTCCAGTTACCTTTCATTCTGTTCTTGGCCAAAGACTAGAGAGCAAATCCTGCCTGCCAACTCTCATAGGCATGCTTTGGCTGAGGGAGATTGATGGAGAATATATCAATGTATCAGCAGAAATCAATCGTACTAGGAAAAAACAACTCAGTATGTATAACGGCAGCAGCATCTGAAATGATCCATTCATGTATCTATTGCAAATTTGTGAAGTACCTGCCTTGGTCTAATATTCTACTAAACCCTGGGAAGGTGGAGTATACACTCTCTCTGCTCTGGAAGAACCCTCAGGTTTATTTGTTATAAGGACCCCAAATTTGCCAGAGTTACTGTTAGGAGTATTATGAGATTTTCTTTCTCTGTTTGTTGGTTGGTTAAAAGATCATTGTACTAAAGCCTTTGCTTTTATCTGAAAAGATTTCCAATAGAATTTTTTTTATACCCAGCTGAAAAATGTGGAGTTCTAAATAAATCAGTTCATTTAATTTTTTAGATTGTATCCTGTAATGATCTTTGGAAATTGCCTGAAGCTTTTGAGAATACTGACAATAATATGGTAAATTAGAACTAAGTAGAATATTTTCCTACATGCTTACAAATTAATCTTCTAAAAAGAAGAATTAAAAAACAGATGAAATATTGTTTTGAGTTCCTCTGGGTACAAGATAACAGTCTGGGGCCAGATTTGGTGGCAGACACCTGTAATCCTAGTGACTCAGGAGGCTGAGGCAGGAGGATTTCAAGTTCAAAGCCAGCCTCAGCAATAGCAAGGTGCTAAGCAACTCAGTAAGACCCTGTCACTAAATAAAATACAAAGTAGGACTGAGGATGTGGTTCAGTGGTTGAATGCCCCTGAGTTCAATCCCTGGTACCACCCCTGCTGCAAAAAAGGGATACCAGTCTGGGCTCTGTAATTATTATATATCTCCCCTTTAATCCATGGAGGATATGCTCCAAACCCAAACGAAGGGAAACCTGAAACTGAGTTACTACCAAACCCCATATCCTTTCCGTACATACAAACATACCTATGATCAATTTTAATTTAGAAATTAGGCACATTGAGATTAACATCAATGACTGATAATAAAATGGAATTATTATAATAAAGTTGTAAATACAAGTTATAAAAATATGGCCTCTCTCAAAACATCTTATTGCACTGAACTCAATTTTTCTTTTTGTGAAGATGTGAGATGTACTGGCCTCTGATAACTGAAATGGTTACCAAGTAACTAACAGGCAGGTAGTATATACAGAGTAGATACTAGACAAAGAGATAATTCACACCTGGGCAGGAGAAAGTGGAACACTGTGAGATTTATCATGCTGCACAGAATGGATCACAATTTAAAACTTAAAAATTATTTATTTCTGAAATATTCCATGTAATATTTTCAGATCACAGTTGACCAAGAGTAATTAAACCATGGAAAGCAAAAATACAGGTAAGGGGGTGGGGGCAGGGACTGCCATATGATCAACAGATACAAGAAGGCCACAAATCAATATTGATATCATAGAAATATATTTACTTAGGGTACATTTGTAAATAAATAGTAAGAGAGATTTTTACATTCTCCAATGTAGTAGACTTTCCTTGATTACAGTATAATTTATTCATATTTAAAATTATGCCTCATTGTTCCTTAAAAATTATTTGGGGTATCTTATAAATAGCATTCATTCAATATTAGGGAAAATAGACTAGTATAGTAGGAAAGGGAAGAAAAAAATGTCTATCACAAAATTAATATTTTTGTGATTGAGAAACTAATCTGAGTTGCATTTTCCTTTTATCCATGAAAAAACAAGAAATATCAATGATTACAGAGCTTTCATTATCAGAAAGGAGAAACCTTAAAATTTCCTCAGTTATTTTTGGCAAAAAATTCAAGAAATGTTTTAGACTTTTCCATACCAAGATACTAAATGACATAATAGTCACTGTCTGTTATAGGCTTATAACAAATATACTTCCTGGCCTCAGTAAGAAAAATGAAAAGTTTCACAGTATACTGCAAGACAAGATATGTGATTCAACCAGAGACCAAGTTACTGTGGACCAAGCACACTTTCTGATACTATAACTTTGAGGAATAGAACTGAGATTTCTGAATTGTGTGTTTGGGTTTCATATCTCTTTCAATTTCTTCTAAATATCATCTATCTTTACCAATTCATTCATAGGAATTGATACAATATTATGTATATAACATTTACCTTGTAAAGCTAACAGAGTTGGAGGTTATAAAAATGTCATGTATAACCAATTAGAACAAAAATAAATAAAAGAAGAAAAAAAGAAAAATTTTCTGTGGGACTATGGAAGAGCAGTGGAAATATTCTTCAGTACAGGAAACATTCTCTTCCACCATTTTTTTATGTTCACATAAACTAGTACATCTTTCTACCCTTACATTTCCCCCTGAAAGAAAGGATAATAATACTAACTCACTCTGTTGTAAAAGCTTATGACGTTGAAAATAATAATGCATATATATGATTTCTACAAATCACACACTGCTTTAAAGACATAAGATGCACTTATTTAAAATATTCATATTTATATAATATAAAATATTATTAAACTGGACCAATTTATGTTAAAATTCTTATTGCCCAAGTACTCTATGATTACCTCTAAGTATGGTTATAAATATATTTGTTCTTTGTATAAAATGATCGAAAGCTCAAATGAGTAGAAAGTAGAAAAAAATAAGAGAAAAATGTTCACCATTCTTACAACATTATTGTGTGCATAATAGTGAAAAATAATCCTTTTTAAAAATGAAAAACTTTTTTTAATATTGTAGGAGAAGAAGATAATAGCATCAAAAGACCAATAATAATCTTGCTTTTTGGTTTTACTTTTTAATAGCTAAAATCAAGTTTATAAAATTACATACACTCTAACAGAGGGTAGCAGCTTATACATTTTGGAGTGTCGCTGATTGTCTTGGTAATACAACACAATACAGGACATGAGTTTGAGGCTGGGATTTCCACCCACGCCAGGTATACAAATAGCATTGCATGTGTAAAAATGTTTATTAGATTTAAAAACCAGAGAAGATGAGCACATTGAAAAGCATCTGTTAACTTTTGAATGATTTAAGTTAGATAACTAAAATGCTACATTTCAAAAAGTAAATTTGAATTAAATTCTCACTTTTTCACTTTTGGTAATAATGATTGCTTTTGATTCAAGATATTCAAACTATGATTGGATCCATGCTTTCTTTGCCAAAAAGCAATTCACTGAAACCTTACCTGGCCTAAGTGGAGAGATGTCACATTCCTCAGCAAACTACCTGTTATCTACAGGGAAATGAAGGCAGGAAATAACATTGATCAGAGGAACCCAAATTACTTTGATGGGAGAGATTTTTGTGAGACTTTTCACAGACCAGATTTCAGAAGATAAGGATAATTCCTCCTAATCATAAAACCTGTAAAAATGATTAAGTATCCAATTAAAACCAGTCAGCATGGGCCAAGGTGACTAAGTTTTCACGGGAGTAGGGACTTGAAAGTCTGATGTCAACCTACTGCCAGTTAGAAGTAAAGAGATGGATCTGGGCTAGACTCTGTGGAAACTTCTCTGGGATCACCAATAAAACTGGAGTGCAGGAGAGTCACATTGTCATCTCTCTGAGAAGACCCACTCTGTCCTTTGAGAGTGTCCCCTTTCCCTCCTTCCATCCCTTCAAAAAAATTCAATTCTGTTACTCTGAGTGACATGTATAAAATCTTTCTCACTTGATCACAGAAACTGGGGTTTGAACAGGGGTCTTTTTGCTGCCTCAGTTTCTTAGAAGTCCCCATCTCTGTACTATTGTCAGTAATGACTAACGTTGGCCAGTATTGCATAGTAAAAGGCTATTAAAACATGAGACAGGATAATGGTTGGTTGAGAAAAAAATTACATTTAAAGTCAAATATACACTAATCCTTGTGCTACAATTTTCTAACCACGTGATCTTCATCAAGTTTCATGAACTCTATAATTCTATTTTCTTATCAGTGAAAAATAGATAACATTACTTCATAGGGTCATTGTGCAGAGTAAATGAAAGAGGTATTTAACAATGTAAAATTTTGGCAACTTTTATTCATATCACGCACAACCTCTAAAAGCTTTGTAACAACTTATTTCCAAACTTTGTCATGAGAAAGTTTCATTAATGTAGAGAATATAAGATTTCTAAATAAATAAATAAATAAATGAATAAATAAATAAATAAAAGGACTAGAGGTATTTTAGTAAATGCAGAAAATGGGGGATCAGAAAAGGTTTTGGAAAAATACAGATTTGTATTCACTGTCTCTCCATCTCTGTTTTTTCATTTCTGTTTAGCTATTGTTAACAATGAATTGCTAAATTAACAGTGGAAGGAAATTCTCTTGTTCTAATGAAAGACTTAATTCTGTTGATTCAATGACTTTGTAAAGCTCCAGGAAGTATCAATGAGAAAATACACACCTTCAGGTATAATCTCTTGTGCTTTGGAGGCTAGGGAATTGTTTGAAGAATGGAGAAGAGATAAATATTTGGTCACAAGTAGGCAGGAGTCCAGAATATGTATCTGGAAAGTTCAAATTGCTGACTTAGTGGGAAGCAATATCTTCCCCTTACAGATGAAAAAGCATCTGTGGTTGAATATAAATGAAAAAAACGGCCTCACAGAGACCCCAAACTTCAATGCCTTCAGTCACAAGGCAGTTCAAATAAAGAATGAGGCTTGGTGTATGGCATTAAGGAGAAGAAGCTGCAATGCACTTAGGGAGCCCAACCGAAGAGATTAAAAATTTTTTTTTTTTCTTTCTGAAAACTAATGAGCACACTAACAAACATTTCTACAGGCTGAATTAGGCCTCTCTGAAGGCTCCCTCTGACCTTAACTAAGCAGAATCCTCTGCATGTGGCAACAATAACATTGTAACTTCTGTACTTCAACATCAACTTTATCATGTTTTGTGAAGGATGATGAATGGAGGAGTTCAGAAGATTTAGATTTGTTTGTTCTTTATTTTCAAGTGCAGTCCTTGGAAAGAATGTTAACATTTTACCCTCGACACACCTATACTCTCATATAACATTCCCCATTCCTCTATGAAACAAAAGCTTCATTTATTCATTTAATGTATATTGATTCAGATTATAGCAGATGCATATATATCTAGTAGCAAAATAGAATTGGTGCCAGTGGATGAAAAATGGAATTGTACATCAGTAATTTCCTAAATGCTCCCACATCCAAAGACGCACAGGTGGAGAAAAACTGTATGAAATCCAAAATTGATTCTAGTTTCAATTGCAAATACATCTCCCAAATAAAATACCATAAAAATCAGAATCATTATGAAAAAAAAATGTATAGTTTATTATGTAACATAATCAGTTCAACTATAAAGGCCTATGTGAACAGATACTCAAATGAAAAAAATTTAGCTTTGATACTCTGATGATACCACATAAATTTCAAATTACGATGAGTATTCAATATGCTCCTTCCCAAATTCTTGTTTTACAAGATTTTTTTCTCTTTAGCTGATCAATAGAAGATATATACTCTTCCAAGTTATCATAGTCTTAATATGGTATATTTTCTAGGTCAAAATACAAGAAGAAAAAGAAAAATATGAGATAGATATAAAACACTGGTAGAAAGCAATTTGCTTGCTGCTACCTAGAAATTTTATTTTTTTGGCAATGACCCAGACTCATATCCAATATCTTGAAAGGGCAAATGACTGCTTTTTAAGCTTTCAGGTCAGATCAGGCATTTGTTTTGAACATCTAGCTCGAGAAAAAATATCTTCTATTTGTTTTGAAGTGCTTTATCTTGTATCTAGATGGAACCAAACTAAAATTGTATCTGGAATTATTCACCTGTAAGAAGTCAACATAAGTCAATACAATCAAGGGCATTTTAGCTGGAAGCTGAAATTAACCTTCAGAAACTTTGCAATCCAGATGTGAGCTGCTCTGTGTCAGCAAGCAGAGCAGCCATCACTTAAAAGGTTTCCTGTGCCAATCAAAAATAAACACGGTGAGGAGATCCCAATATACTTTCTTGATGTGTTTGAGTCACTTATTCTTTCTGCTTCAACAAACCAAAATACTTTTAAAAGCATTGTTTACTTTGAGGGATAAGTTAGTTTGAAACATGTCTCACACCACAGAAATACTTCACACAAAAATAAACAGATACAAAGCTATGCTTTAACAGTTTCCCTCTTTTGTGTTTAATATTTTTCTCACTTTAAAATGTGAAAATAAGTTTATGGGTAAGGATAATTTTTATGCATTTGACATAGAGTCCAAATATGGATTAAAATTCCTAAAATGTCCTATGTTGAGCTGGATTTAGAGGCTATATTTGTATCATTTTTCTCCTGGCCAGCAGTACTGCATGGTGTACATTAATTCAAACAAAAGTTTCCAACATTTTAAATGCATCAATAAATAATTATTAAAAAATTTCATGAAGTTTTACCATGGAAATTCAGTATTTTGGATAAATTCTAAAATATTTTATACATTCAAAATTTAGACAATCTCCTAAATGATCAAGGGTATATTGATGACATTCCCTAGACGGTGTTAGATTTATAATATAAATATCAAAAAACATAAGCATACATTAAGTATCTAAATGAGCACAATACTTAACTGATCTAACTCTCAATGCTTTTTGTCATAAACCAAAATTCGGAAAATATAAATCAATATTCTGTTATCTGCAAATTAACTGAAAATGGCAGTGAGTCTTAAATGAGTCTCTCACTTCATTCTGCTTTTATGTTCTTCATTGTAAGTATGCATCTTTTGGATATAAAACTTCCTATAAATTGTTTATGTTATTCTTTTTCTGAGTGGTGAGGTTATATATTCTCTTAAGAATTAGATGAATATTATGCATTGTTTTCCCAGAAAACTGCATATATGTATATAAAATTGACATCTGCATGTACTTTCAAGCTGCTCTGATTTTGGAAAGTCCACCAATAGCCTGCAAGTGAGATATTATCATGAAGGATAAAAGACATGTAGTGGAAGAGATACTAATTTAAAGCTTTAAAACTTTGTTTTGTGGTTAGCCTTCCTAGACTATATCATACATCTTCTAATTCTCCCAGGTCTCTTTTTTTGCCCAGCTGCTTCCCTCAGCCATTTCCATTCAGGAAGAGCTAAGCTCTCATTAGAGTATAATGTGATTTTAATTTTAAAATTTGGTACACAAGCTAGAACTAGAAAAGAGACTACTGGTTTCTCATCAAAAGACAGGAAAAGGATATGAGGTTTACAAAAAGTATGTAGTGACATCTGAATGACTCTCTGGTCCACCATGGGTTTTACAAGTACCAAAAAATCTAGGAAGATGGGTGTTAACACATCCAGCATACCAGTTTGCACATGAATGCAGACAAACTGAACATGGCATCCTGGTAAAAGTAGGAAAAATGTAATTTGAGGAAATAACACTGCACCTATACAAGTCTAAGTTTGTAATTTAATATGATGATTATATTGAAAGATGAATTAAAGTCTAAATTGCAACATCCTGCTATAAAATATCATCATAAACAAGGAGAATGATACTCAGGTCCACTTATCCTTCTGAGGTTTTCTTATATTCCAAATAGCACACACTCAAAGAACCCTCATTCTAAAAGAATAGTATGTTTGGTTTCCCCAAAGGTAGTGGTCCAGAAGGCATTATCTCTGTGTGAATCTTCCAAAGATTTCGTTAGCATCAGGCAGTATGGGCTTTAAACACTTAACTTTTTATAAAGTCTTCTTGTCAGGCCATATATATGTTAGAAATTAGCAGTTCCTCCAGTTGTAAAACCTTGACATTGACTATAATTGAGGAGGTTAGTGCTGGTGTGTTCGTAAGTATTACCTGTCATTTGAAATATGACAGTGTTGTAACTGCAAGACCTTAGGGATGCTTCTACGTTGGCACTACCATCTGACTGTCTTAGAAACTGCCAGACAATCTTCTTAATGCCTCCGACCCCGAGATAATTAACATGGCCCTAGAGGCTTCTTCCTTTTCCATTTCCACACTTGTTGTTTAATAAGTTGTTTGCTGCCAGCCATTCTTTCCTCTGATTTAACGGTGTGCCTTTAAGGAGAAAGGAACTTCAGTCCCATTATGTTTTCTGTTGTAGACATTACCTCTGTGTACAAGTTGCCTATATACAAGTTTTGTTGCTTTCCTGAAAATTAAAATATATTTCTAACGTTTTCAATCTTGCACTTGATTCCTATAAATGCATTTTACAATGAGGCAAACAACTTATCTGAGATATAAGCACTTGCTTTGACAGTTGTGTTATGTATCATGTAGACTAGCAATGATATAATGAGGGCCAGAAATACAACCCAAATTTAAAAGTCTTCAGGGCAGATTTGATGGGATTTTAGTTCCTATGTTACCAAGGGCACAACCAAGACTTAAAACAATTTTGCTTCTACTTCCTTTAAGATAAGAGCTATTGATTTGCAATTAGCACTGTGTAGAATTTGCAAAATTAGTTTGTAAATTCTGAATAACCCTTTATAAATAAAGTTTAAAAAACTTAAAGGGAATTCTTAAGTGTAGTACTACAAACTAATGTAAGGAAGCATTAAATATCAAAGATTAGTAGCAAGCTGTTGTATTTGTGGAATGTATTTAATTTCACCAAAGAATTCAGTGATTTTGTGCAAATCGTTAATGGAATTCAAAGTGTGTGTGTTTGTAATATGTATAAAAAGATCTATATATATTATACATATATGTGAAAAAATATACATTTACATTTAGCAGAGAAAATTAATTAGGAAATCCATGCCTCACTTGAACAACTGGCACATCTGTATAACACTTGAACACCACAGACCTTTAAACCAATTTTATACTTTATCTTGGTTGGTAGCAGATAGGAAGCAAATTTGTGGCCTGTTTTGTAGTTGTTCAAGACAACTTAGAAAGACATTGTCTCAAAATCAAAAATAAAAAGTTGGTAGATGTAGCTCAGTGGTAGAATGCTTCTAGGTTCAATCCCTGGTACTGCTAAACCAAAAAAATAAAATAAAATAAAATAAAATAAAAGTAAAAAAACAAGACAAAACCTCATAGTGAACAAATTCCCAGGGAAAACAGCATTTTAAGCTCAGGTTCAATGAAGAATGGACAATTATATAGAAGTATGATTAAGAAGAAAAGCAAGAGGAGATTTGACCTAATATTAATAAACTGGGAACTAGCAAGACCCATGTGTTCAGATTCTTCTTGGCCTCTGGGTAGAGGGATGAACATCTCTGGATTGAGAGTGTTATGACCTTTCTTTGGGTGAGGTAGATAATTCCTTTATGACCGTGCATCAGAGAAGTAAAGTTCCTAGTGATATTGCTTCTGTAGTGTTCTCAATTGTGTCATGATATATCACATTGTGAGCTCTGACAATACAAACGCATATATGTTTCCCAATTATAGAAATAATACTAATTAGTTGTAGTAAATTTAAAAAACATTAAATTTTATAATGAATGTTTTCGGGATTTCCAGCCAAAGAGGTAATGATTGTTAATATTCTTTTTCCATTTTCTTTTCTTCACTTGCAGTTTTTTTGTCCTATTTATTCAATAAGCACATCATAAATATTTTCCATATCACTATCCTTCAAGTATGTGAAATTAATGATTTCAAACCATCCCATCAAATTAATATCATAATTTTAAAAAGCTAAAACCACATATCATATTAAGATTTTTAAATATTTTAGAACAAATTGTTAATCAGTTATTGCTTTACACTAAACATTTTATGTCAAGGATATTAATATAACCCTGTAATTCTTTACTATTTTATAAAATTGATAATTTGTCACAAATAAATGCACTGGTGATATCCATATGTTGAGCGTTATGCTAAATTTTGAACAAATTCATTGATTTCTTATATCAAGAATTCTGCTCTTGATTTATGAATGATTAATGTCTACAGTGTGCCAAGTGGTCACTAAAAACCCTCATTTGCACATTCCAAAGTCAGCACACAGGCATCACCCTAGAGAACTGATACCACAGAAACAGCGGGCATAAATCCAGGCAATCAGCCAACCAACAGTGAGATTGTTTTTAAAAATTCTGGGCCTTTATCTTCTACTTCCTCACTGTGTTCAAATTTCTTGAAGTACTTCACAGAAGTTTTCCGTGTACCAAATTAAAAAATAGTACCCCTAACTCTACCATTCTCTAATCATATATTTTTCATCATAGGACTTTGACTACCAGAAATTTTTTTACAAAATTAGCTGTTTAATTTTGTTACCAAGGTGTTTAGGGGTTTCAACTCATTTGGGTATAAACTAGATAGAATTCATTTTTTCCAGTCATCGCTTTTCACTCTAGCACTTCATCTAATCATCCCTGAAAGTGCTTCTGTAACTCTCTTGTCACTTTTGTTTGTTGATGCTGTCTCAGTGTTTAAGAATTTCCTGCTCCTTCCCAATCAACACATGCTAATGCTTGCTAAAACATAAAGTTTCTTTAAATGGAAAAGCAGCAATGTGATCATGCCACATAACTTATCCTTCATTTACCCAGGGTTAAGGAAAGAAAGAAGGGATCCATAAAGCTGCAAGGTTAGGGTGGGAAAGAGTCATGGTTCTTTTATTTTTTTTTGATGGTGTTGGCTCTGACAATATGATGGTTTCTATGAATGTGTTGTTAGTGCTTTGCCCTCTCTCTTGTTTTCTGAGGAACCTACACCATCACTACAATAGATCTCTGACCTCAGCAGAGGTATATGAGCTCAAGGAATGATTGTCCCTTTACTGCCTAGCAGCCACACAAACAGCCCCTTCATTATCCACATGCTCCATCTACCACAGGGAGCCACAGGAACCACTTCTATGGTCCTGTAATGTCACAGAAGTGTGATGGGGGTACTCTAGACCTGCTTTCTTTTAAACCAGTTATGTTAAGCCCTAGGCAAGAAGACACCAGTATCTAATTCATGCTCAGCACATTTTAGGAAGTATCCCATTTCATCATTTTGGGAGACAACATGCAGAAAAGTGCTGGGTGCCATGCTTCTATGCTCCTGGTTCTTCTTAGCACTCTTATAACATGATCTGCTCTGTGGATAGACTGGGGGATACCATGATCCATGAAACTTTGATCACCAACAGGGGATAAGATCTGAATATTCATTCCCCTGAGGCTAACTCCTTAAGACCTCATGAGTGAGTCTCTTCAAACACTCTTCAGTTGCCTTAGGGAAAAGGAAAGCAGAGAGAAGGACAATTCTCTTTACAATTGTCACTCCCTGCATGTCCCTGGTTCATCTCCCTGTTCATTGATCTATTCACTGAATGTCAGTGAATAGAGCAGGCTATAGGTTGGTGGCATTAGGACTGTCTCCCCATTCACAGTATACAAACACAAGTGTCAAATTAGCATTTATGGGATACCAAGAAACTTTCGAAATTTTTTGAAAACTCTTATTTGATCATCCATATAAACTGATCTAACCTGCCCTTTCTCTTATCAGTCTAAAACACTCCTTACTGTTCCTTCCTCCACAACAGACCAGAGCTGATATTTGCTATTTGTTTTCTTGTTCCTAGAAATGCTCAACTTCTCTGCCCACACTTAAATCTTATCCATGCTGAAGGGACTTAGGAGAATTCATTCCCTGTACGTATCAGAAAAAACCTTTTTGTCAGTGTTCTTAGTCATCCCCTTGTGCCAGTTCCCAGAGTCAAGTCTCAGTCTTCAGGGTTTACCCGAGCATCCTTTCCACACCACTCTCTCCCACTTACCTAACTTTATATCTGTCTTCCATAGTACATATTTTTATTACTGACAGTAAAATGTGATGACTTAGGAGAGTGAATGCCAGAGCCAGATTGTCTGGGATCAAATCTTTGTCTCCTATTGCTCACTTCTGACTTTTGGCAATTTTCTGGAACTTTTTATAAAATGGGAATAGCAATAATATTATACTTTACACATAAATTATTGTGGGTTAGCATGAAACACTTAGGATAGTACAAGATATCAGTTAATATTTAAGAAATGTCAGAATAGTTTGGACTCTTGTTAATGTCTTTTATGTACTTATTTATTTGATGTCTGCCTTCTAGCATTAAAATATAGTCTTTGAGTATTTTGTTTATTGCTATATTATCAGTGTCAGAAGCATTCCAGGTATATTATAGGGGCTCAAGAGATATTTGTTGAATACCTGAATGAATAATAGAGATAACCATAAAAACTAAAAAGTTATTATGAGGGATATATAACTCTCCCTATAACTAACAACTCTCCCCACACCTCCCCAGTCCTATTGAACCCATGAGTGTCTCCTTGAGCCCATTAATTCTGCATGATATGTGCATGTGTCAAAAGTTACTATTAAGCACAGTTTGAGTTGATAAAGATGAAAGGATATGCAACAATTTCACTTGGTCAGTAATTTGGAAAGCATATAAATTTTTATTTTTCACTTCATATATGGTAAAATGCAGTCATTTAAGTAAAAGTTAAAAATCTTAATTATTGACCAAATTATATTGTTATATTATACACATGTATGAATATGTAACAGCAAATCTCATCAATATGTACAAATATGATGCACCAATAAAAATGTGGGACAAACGTCCCTCAAAAAAATTCTTAAGTAGATCAACATGCCACTAAGTTAGCTTTCAGCATTTTGCTTATGTAACTATTGGCATGTTTATCTTTTCTTACTCTAGTTTGCATTCTTACCATTTTTTCTTCATATTTATTGCTTTATAATTATAAAGGTAATTATAATCTTATTAGATATTATGGAATATTTTTTAATAGAATGAATAATACTGACTTCCAATGCTTAATTTTCTTTAAAGAGTAGTGAGGATGCTAAATTAAATGTGTGTCTATTTTCTTAACAATTTACAAAACACTTTAAGAGTAAGGAGTAAAAGATGATGCTATTAGAATTATCTTAATAATCAGCTCTACATTGAGTAAAAAAAATAAAGAAAAATGAGATTACTAACATTTTAGATACTACTCACCTAAGGTGCAAACTTTCGTTTTGAGCTTCTTCTGATCCATGCATCACCTATGCGATCACACCTGGAGTAGTGATTACAGCTTCAGTCCATGAACATCTGCTGAGATGAAATTCCCCATATATTCTCAATTCTGTGTCCATAAAAACATACAACATACTTTTAGATAAGCCACCTGGTTGTTCTTGTGACTACTGTAATGTCAACATATAAGTGTTTACCACTGAGGCTTTTTAAAAATTTCCAGTAATTCTTGATCAGTTTTTGATCTGTGATTTTTAACTAGGTGTACATATTAGAAACACTTGCCAACCCTGATCATTGGTCACAAATTGGGTGACCTAATGTCAGAATACTTTGGTTTAGAGACAGAGGATTTTTCTTCTGCTCCTTTTCCTCCCCATCCCTCCCCCTCCTTCCTTCCCTTCCCCTTACTCTTCTCTTCCTCCTTTTTTCCCCCTAATTTTGTTTATATTGTGAACAAATAATTTATCATGCAAACTTGTACACTTTTGAAAATAAAACAAACAGGGTGCTGCTCATATTATGTTAGAAAAGAGGTAAAAATTGGGACTAACCAAACCATAACATATGATCTTTGTACCTACAGGTAATTGAAATATTCTACCTAGTAAAAAATAAACAAATAAACCCTCAAGAAGATAAATTAATCAGATGGTGAATTCACTTTTACTTGCAGGTTGGGAACAGCCTATTTGGGGGCAAGTAAACACTGAACATTCCTTTCAAAGAAAGAAAAATATATTTTCTTTCCTTCACACAGTATATTTTAAATAAATTTTCCAAAAATCACATAGAACAATATGGTTTTAAGTTTTATATATAGTATATTTTTCATGTAGATTTTTTCATAGTCCAGTGTTATGAATCATGAAAAATAATATGCTGTTCTACCTTTATATTCCTCATATTGGAATATTTTGACACTTCATTGTAATTTGAAGTAGTAGATAATAGCTTGTGTTGCTCTCAGATAGGAAATTCTACCTATGAAGTATTTACCGTGTACCAAGAGTTTAGTATACAGCAAAAAAGCTGTATTCTATTTTCCCCAGCACTATTATTTTTGTCAATCTGGTTTTGACATAGATGTTTCCTCTTGTTCTTTCATTCATGAATTCATTCTTTTAGTTTTACAACTGAATATATAAATTTGTGGATGATTATACCTAACACTCTATGCTGCTATACTGATACCACTCACTCACAAATTTTTTCTTACAAAACTGTCAAGATCTCATTTAAAAAAAACAAAAAACAAAATAAAAAAGCAAATGTGCTGTGTGAATACACACACTCACTCACAGGGACACCAGCACTCAGTCAGCCTGGATCTCTCTTCTGAGCTCTAGATCTTTGTCAGTCTTGCCTTCTTAACACCTCCCACTGGATGTTTCAAAGACTCCTGAATAAACATATCCGTCCTTTCAAACTGCTTTTCTTCCAGTGTACCATTTATCCCTAAACTGGCACCCTTGTTCATCCAAATTCTCAACTTCAAAAATTCATTTTTTAACAAAATAATTCCATTACTCTTTCTTTAACTAGTCTATAGTCATCATAAAAACAGGATTCATGTTTTTTCCTTCATCATATATTTTTAGCACTTACCACAGGGCCCACACAAAATAGGCCCTCAATATTTGTGTATGAAAAGACTAGAAGTATGATTTCCCTATCCTGCACCACTTCTAGCCTTGTGGTAGAGTATTTACAGGTGCCATTACCTTAAAGTGTCAGTGTGGTGCAGGGACAAATGCTCCAGATTAGCAGTCAGGAGACTTTCATTGATCTTTACCTACTGCCTCCCATCTCAAGCCCCCACTTCCCAACCTAGTGGACACCATTTTGTACCTCTACAGCACCATTAATCTCTTTTCTATGTACCATAGTATATTACTTCAAGGATCAATTGAGTTAATAAATATGAAAGTGTTTTTTTTTAAAACTATGGCATCCTATATAAAAAACAGTCATTTATTTATAAAATTGTCTATCATACTTTTATGGACAAATCTGTAACATAATATTCAGTCTCTGTGAAGGGTGTTCATCTGTCTGTTTTGTCAAGACATACAATATTAATTCTGCTCTAAGATATGCAGAACCTCACATTAAAAACATGCATCAGCTCAGGCCTCAGGAAATGTTCATGCCAGGGCACACACCGAGTAACTGTAAATACAGTGCCTGCATGACAGTGCATATTTACAGTGCATTTTTATTCATTCTCTCTTTCCTGCTTTAATTTTTCTGTCAGCCTGAAAAGTTGTTTTTTATTCATGCCATGGCCTTATTTTCTGCAACTCCCTCCTAGAATACATTATGATCGATATTTTGCATATCGTGGATATAGCACTTTTCAGTCTGAAAATACACTTTTCATGCTGATGTTATGTTTTCTAGGTCTGGTGTCTGGAATACATCATTATTAATATTTTGGAGTAACTCTTGCTCCTTTGGCACTTCTTAAAGACTCTTAAAAATACATCCATTGCCATTAATATTGTGCACCTCTGAGATGCTAATATGTACGAACATCTACATTTTTACATGCTCAGGTGGAGGAGAACATGTTCAAAGTTTTAAGGAATATATGTTGGTGAAATGACCTGAGGTTTTGAGCAAAACAGCCTTTCTCTTCTAAACACTCTTTGCATAGTAATCAACTACATGGAGCTGTGAGATCTTTGGAATGTTGTTAAGATCTTCAGATACGAGTGTCAAGACCAGAGCTATACCTTGTTTGTTTACTAGGTCCTAGAAATCTTTTCCTAATAGATAACAAGAAACATCCTAGAAAAACAAAAATACAAATGTCTGTAGCATTGTAGCTTCCATGCATTTCTTTACCATGTTTACACAATGACACTGTAACTTTGATTAGATGCTCCCTTCGTTCCTCTGAGTTTTATGTATACTTATATCATTTAGAGGTGCATATGAATTGATGGTAAAGGATAAATTATGTCTGTATCTATCAGCTTTATTGAAGTGTACTTGACAAGCAAAAATTGTAAATATCAAAGGTGTCCAAGGTGAAGGTTTGCTATATATATAAATTGTGAAATGATTGCCACAATCAACCTAATTAGCATATTGACCACCTCACATATTTATTTTCTTAGTGTGATGATACTTCAGATCTCCTCACATAGAAATTTCAAGTGTATAAAGCCTTATTTTTAATTATACTAAGTATTCAGTACATTGGCTCTCCAGAATTTATCTCTCTCTTAATGACAAACTTATACATTTTGACCAACATCTTCCCATTTCTCTAACCTTTGGTTACCTGCCAACCACCATTCTATCCTCTACTTCTAAGATTCCATAAATGTGAGATTATGTAGTATTCATTTTTCTGGAGTCTAGCTTATTTACTTGGTGTAATATATTCCATGTTCATCCATCACATTTTCTTTATTCATTCATCCACTAATGAACACTTAGGTTGTTTCCATTTCTTGGTCACCGTGAAAAATGCTGTGATGACTATAGAGGTGAAGATATTTCTTGGACATACTGATTTCATTTCATTTGAATCTATACCTACAATTGGGTTTTCTGGATCAAATGTTAGTTCTATTTTGAATATTTTTTTTGGATGCTGAATGCTTTTCCACAATGGAATCACCAATTTACATTCCCAGCAACAGTGATAAGGTTTCCTTTTATCCACATTGTTGTCAACATTTGTTGATATTTGACTTTTTAACAGTAGCCATTCTAACATTTGTAAGGTAAAGTCTCATTGTAGCTTTCTGTTTGTTAATTAGCGAGATCAAGCACATTTGCACATATCTGTCAACCAGTTGTATGTCTTATTTGGAAAAATATCTAATTCAGGTCAGGTACCCCTTTATAGTAGAATGATTTTTGGTTTTTGTTATTGTATGAGTTCTTTATTTTCTATATTCACTTCTTATTGAATAAAAGACTTGTAAATATTTTCTCTTATGCTGTATGCTGTGAGTTTTCATTTGGTTGGTTATTTCCTTTGTTGTGAAGAAAAATTTTACTTCTGTGTAGTCCCACTTGTTTATTTATTTTTTGCTTGATCTTTGATGGCATATTTAAAAATATCTCTATTATGACCCATGTTATATTGCTCTTTCCTTTTTAGGATTTAGGTCTTAAGTTTAATCCTTTAGTCCATTTGTATTGAGTTTTTTATAAGGTATAATATAAGGATGCAATTTCAGTTCTTCATGTGTTATCCATTTTCCCAACACAACTGAAGAAACTTTCTTTTCCACATTACATATTCTTGGCATCCTGGTCAAATTAGTTGACCATGCATGCATGGGTTTACTTATGGGCTCTGTATTCAGTTTTGTTGATCTATGTGTCTGTTCTTATGTCAGCAAAATACTATTTTGATTACCATAGCTTAGTAATTAAATTTGAAATCAAAGTATGAAATCAGGAAGATTATTTCAGCTATGTAGAGGCTTTTGGAATTCCATACAAATCTTAGGATTGCTTTTACTGTTTCTGTGGAAAATTCCAGGACTTTTGACAAGGATTGCATTTTAACTACAGATTGCTTTGTGCAGTATAGATGTTTTGACAATACTCATTCTTCCGATCCATGAATATAGACTGTCCATCTATTTCTGTCTTTTTCCATTTTCTTTCACCAATATTTTTATAGTTTTCTTTTTTACTGAACTTTTATTTCTTTGATTATTTTTTCTAAAGTATTTCATCATTTTTGATACTATAATGAATGGATTTTTATCTTATTGGTTAGTTAATAGAAACTACTGATCTTTGGATACTAATTTTATAAGGGATGCACTATATTTTACACATGCTCCTAACAGGGATTTTTCTATGTATTTTAGGTTAAACATTAGATTTCAAACTGGAATGAAATGTTAGAGATGGGAAGAATGAGTGGAATGCTTCTCTCTTGCTATTCTAGTCTGAAACATCCTGCTGGATTGGTATTCGTGTGGCCTTTGCTGTCACCTCATATTTGTTGAAACATTTAGACCATAAATGAACTTATTGTCTTTCTTTCTCATTATTTATCTCATCTACTGAAGGGAGACACTGCAACTGTTATCTTCCCGGTGACTCATTAATCATAAGAGTTTTGAGCTGCCACATAAAACTCAATTAGCACATTCATGGGCATCCACATAATTTTTAGCCTAGAAAATGAGCTACATGTGGTTGTCATTGGTAACTTTTACAACATAAAATCTGACAGCCTTGAGTATTATAAAGAGATGCAAGTCTAGTTACAGTTGCTGATTATGTTCCTAGTGATAAATAGGTTGTTGATGGTTTCAAATGAACTTTTCCATTGTTTAGCTTTAGATAAATTTGGTTTCTAGGAATACCCTAAAGTAAAATCAGAAAGTGCCAATCTTCTATCATTTCAATACTTGATATAGGTGTAATTGATAGACTGTGGTGCTCAACTACTATTAAAAATAGTATTATTTCAACTACTAAATACTACTATTGAAAATAGTATTTCAACTACTATCTAAAATGACCAGGTTTTATAATACTGTGTTTATATAGTTGTTATTTTCTGTAGGACTATGTAGTTGATTGTATTCATAGATAATATTGATGGAAAGAGATTCTAAAAATCTAACAGATTGGTTTTAATTTCTTTCTAGTACTCTTTACTTCTTAGTCTTACTCATTTGTTACTGCTTCTTATTACCTAAATTATGCTCTTTGTTACATTTTATTTTTAGTCTTGGAGTAATTCTAGCCACATAGATTCTGGAAATAAACTTTCTGATTTTTTAATGCTTGAAGATTATTTTATTTCCCCTATATAATAGGGGAGTTTTAGAGGTTTGTATTGATTTTTCAGTTTATGTTTATTTTCCTCATTCCACTCCAACCCTGATGACATTGTCTTCTGTCATAAAACTTTGCTGATAAGAACTCTGAGAGTTGTTGGGTTCTGGTTCTTTTATAGAAAATGTGTTTTTCTATTAAGATGTGTAGAATTTTCTCTTTTTCTTGAACCTGTGAAACAACTTGGCAACACAACTGAGTCCCACTGCTGTTCTATACCACATGCTCCATGCATTCTCTGTCTGAAGACATGAATGGCACTTTCAAAGAGATCTCTTTCTATCAGTTCTTTCTTTCTCTTCTCTTCTACTGTCCTTATTATATCCTGTTGTTCCTATTATGCCTCTGGAATTCCCAGGTCCATTAATTTTCCTTTTTTTTTTTTTTTTTTGGAGTGCTGGGGATTGAACCCTGGGCCTTGTGCTTGCAAGGCAAGCACTCTACCAACTGAGCTATATCCCCAGCCCACATTAATTTTCCTTTAAATAGTCATTTTTATTTTAATTTTCCTCAACATGTAGGGAAGTCTCCTTTGTTCTCTTCTATTTAAGTATTATTTACTTACTAGTTGTGTATTTATTAGTAACCATTTTGTTATTGTCAAAACTGTAAAGGGTCTGAGATTTTAACTTACTTTCAGAGTAACATGTTAGCTGGCCAGTTTCATAGATGTTGCAAGAGACATGAGAATCTTGTATCAGAGAAAAAGGATTTATGACTAACAGTATGGCAATGCAAAATGGGAATCAATATATTTACATCAGTTCTCCTTTGCCCAAATCCCACAGGCTGTCATATGTGAGCCTAGATAGCTGTTCAAGCATCACAGCAAGAAATCCCCAGCTTATGAAACTCATTTTTTTAATATAGGCATAAAGTATGCCTGCCTTCTCTTCCAGAGGTTAAACGTCATCTCTGTCTTCCAAGGCTGCAAGCAAACTTGCTCTTTATTCTAGAAGGAAGAACAATTACTAGTTTTGAAGGTTTCTTATAATTCAAATGTCCTTGAGGAGAGAATCTAAAACACAAGGTAATCATGCCTTGCCTCACAAGATGTTCAGAAATATGAGAAATTTAAGAATCTCCCAACCATAATTGTGTAGCCTTTAATTTTTTTCAGTTTTGGAAATAACATTTTTCAGTCCTCAAAATCTAATGTTTCTGACTTCTTGATTTGTTTTTACAAGTCCACTTATGGCAGGAATAGAAAAAAATAGAAAGAATATTATCTCTAATGCAATTGCCTTAAGGTGATTTTCAAGAGTGCTCTTCTATTTTTTAGGATAGTGCTTATTAATCTTTCTTGTGTGTATAACACCTTGGGAATTTGTTTAAGTGCAGATTCTGATTTTGTGCATTCATGATAGGACTTGAGGTACTAAATTCCTAGCAGGACCCTGCTGATGTTATCCTGTTGGTCTTTGGGCAGCAGTTTGACTCTCAGGGTTAGAGATATTTCCTCATGGGCCAGTTCTACTTGTTTGCCTTAAATTTAGCATTTCATACTTTTAACTTTCTTTATAAATCTAGTGTTGTCCATATTTATGAATGGAAAACAATGGGATGGAATTAAATAATATGAAGCATGTGGTTTACCTAAGTACCACAGGAAGTCTTTGTATCAAAACCTTCTCCCTGAGAGAAGTAGCTTTGGATCTCATCTCAGAAAAGTTCCTCAGAGGTCATCAGTGGGGTAAGGATCTCAAAAAATCTGTTTTTCTTTTCTTTATTTTTGTTTTCTTATTTGTAAGAGAACTGGCAATAGCTATCAAATCGAACTTTTCCAGAACTCTGAACATATCCAAAGTCTTGCAACAGGCCAAGGAGCATTTGTTCAAGAAAAACTCCTGCATTTCAGTTACAACAGCCAGTCTTGGGATGTTTTAACTTGCTTTATTTTCCTCCTTTCCTTCCCAGCCCTGCGGTACCTTAAAAACTGTCTTTCCACAAATACAATGAAAGCAAGCAGTCTTGAGCTCTTCTTACTCTGTGTGAGAAGCACAGAGCCTTTCTAAGTCTAATTGGTGTTGTATAAACAGTAGAAATGGATGTTCTACAGTTCTGGAGAATGAGAAGTCCACCATCAAGGCACTGACAGATGCAGTGTCTGGCAAGGGCCAGCTTCCTGGATCACAGATGGCCATCTTGTCACTGTGTCCTCACTTGGCAGAAGGGTCTTTTTTTAAAGGCAATAATCCCATTCATGAGGGCTCTACCCTCATGACTTAATCACTTCCATAAGGCCTCGCCTCCATCAATCCCTGCCTCCTGATATCATCACATTGGGGATTAGAATTTCAAAATAAGATTTCAGGCCAATGTAAATATTTAGCGTATCACACAACACCTGGATAGGAAATAATTGTTTTTAAACTCTTTCAAAGAGCATTTTTATAGAATTGCAATTTTTCAATCTTTCTGACTAAATGAACTTTGTGAAATAGATAAAGTACGTTTTTGTCCCATAGGAGTATGGCAATGGCTATTATTTAGGCAGAGACTTTAGTAATTAAATTTTCTATTTTTCTTCTCTGGTTGACAGGTCTGTGATAATTTCATTTTTCAAATATTTTTCAAGCGAGTACTTAAATGGAAGATATTACACTAGGGAATTTTCTGATCTCTAAAAATGGCTTTCTAAAATACTATGTATTTTATCACTGTTTTCATTTTTGTTCTGCCATACTGTGGATCAAACCTAGCACCTCACACATGGTAGGCAAGAAGTCTACCACTGAGCTACATCCCCAGTCCTAACTGTGACATATATACACATGCAACTTTTCCCTTGAAAAAGTTAAAGTGAGACTAATATCATACAACATTTTAAAATTTACCCAAACTCACTTCCGAATTTCAGTGTATTGAGTCAGGAGGTTTTAGATGGAATTTTAGTGGAAACTTCAGAATCTTTTTCTATTTACTATTGGATAAAGGTGATATAAATCAAAAAATGAAATTATATGACACAACTTTATATTATTAAACCACAGGTGAAAAACTGGCACTTTACAAATAGACTATCCCAATTCTTCTTTCTGATCCTTGCCTTTCACGTATATATTCACAACTGGCAAACACCTAGTTTTAAATAACACATTTGTGTGTGACCTTTTAAGAAAATTAACAATGTCTTTGTTTAGAGTGCAGAGGGCATAGATTTCACAGAGCATTTCCTACTAAATGGAGTATATTACTCCAATATCACAACCATGTTGTCAGGAAGTAGCACTTCATTAAGATAATGTGACCTTTAGAATATTCTTCCAACCTCTCACTAAGGCTTTGGTAGTGGGATTTGCACTTTAATTTCTGTAGCTTTTTGAAGGTTGGAAATAAAAAGTAATTGAAGGCTACATTTTTTATTTTACTTCAGCTATATATTGTGTGAGGGATTTTTGTTTGTTTCAGGGGGTATTTTTTTGTTCCCTAAAATGACATTAAATGTCAGCTAAAAGATTTTTGTTCAAACCAGGAAAATGCCTTTTATAATTAAAATCAAATTAGCAAGTTTATACCTATTGTGGAATAGAAGAAAGGGGGAAAATGGCTTTATAGAATAAAGTCAATTTTTTTTTTCTACAGCATCTTCAAAAAAGCTGAAAAGTCACCAAACCTCTTTTTTCTTATTTTGTGATGACAATGAGATAATATTTATTTCATTGTGCTTGCTATGGTAACTTAAAATTGTTTGTTCATCCAGAGCCATTAGTGAAAGTAGAGATTTAAGTTCTTCTAAAACCATTTTTATGGCTGAGTCAAAGTAGGCAATTTAGTGGAAAGAGGAAAGGAAATGACTATTCTGATCAGGCCAGAAGTAGTATTTTTTAGGAAACATTTATGTGTCATTGGGTTTATTTACAGGATTGAATTTTATGATCAGGATTGAATTTTATGATCAGAATTGAGACTTTCACTGAGGGTCTTCAAAAATATTAAGGCAAATTATTGTTTCTGTTTTAATTTGCGTACATTATTAGGTGCCAGAGCACATTTTTCTTAATCACAACTTTGGCAATTGTAACATTCAAGTTCTCTTTGTAAAACATTTGAAATAGAACATATTATACCCTAGGAGTGGCTGCATTATAGAAAAGGCAAGACCATGTGGTGGGGAGAAAGCTGACTAGTGAAGTTTTGATTTTTCTATTAGATATGAAGCTTTTGACTCAGCTACCATTTAGTTTTCTAAGCTTTCATTTCCCTATTAAAAAAATAACAGGAAACCTGGCTTTAGGGTTTGATAAACAGAATTTTTTTCTCTCAAATAACCAGAAAACAGAAAGTAGGCCAAACTGGTTGTCCAGTTGACCAATGTTATCATCAGAGACTCCATTTTTCTTGTCTTTCTTTTCTTTTTATGATTATGACATTGCTATCAGATAGGTACTAAACTACCTTGGGTCATGTCTGCATTCTAGGTAGGAAGAAAGGAAGGGATAGATTTTTCTTTTGATGAAATATTACCTTTTTATTCAAATAGGGAATTCATCCCTAGTTGACTTTTCTTCACTTCCTCATTAACCAGAATGATGTCATAGAATCTCCCCTAATTGAAAAATAATCTGGAAAGTTGAACACATAACTTTTGGAGTCCAAATTAGAGGAAGACAGAGGAGAACATTATTTAAAAGGGGTACCAATCATGAATGGATAAACAAAATATGATGTATTAGTCAGCTTTTCATTACTGGGCCCAGGATACCTTGAACGAACTACTTAGAGGAGGAAAAGTTTATTTTTGGCTCACAGTTTCAGAAGTTCAGTCCATGGTCAGCTGAATCTGTTGTTCTGAGCCTGAGACAAAGCAGAATATATGGCAGAAGGGTGTGAGGGAAAAATGTTTTTCAGTTCCTGGCATCCAGAAAGGAGAGAGAGAGGGAGAGAGAGAATATGAGTAATGAATCTAGGGACAAAATATAATTTCCAATGGCATAGTCCCAGTGACCTACCTCCTCTAGAGGTGCCCTACCTGCCTATAGTTACCACTCAGTAATCCCTTCAGATTATTAATCTATCAAATGGATTAATCCATTGATTAGGATACAACTCTCATAATCTCATCATTTCACCTCTTAGCATTCCTACATTGCCACCTAAGCTTTTGGGGGTTGCCTCATATTCAAACCAGAATGCAGTGTATATATATACAATGTAGTTTTATTCTATCATGAATAAGAATAAAGTTATGTCATTTGTAGGAAAATAGATGGAACTAGAGACCATAATCTAGAGCAAAATAGAGAGAAATGTATCTTGTTTTTCCTCATATGTGGAAGCTAGTGAGAAAAAAAAAAGGACTACCATAAAAATTGAAGGGTAGCAATTAGGGTAGAAGAAGGAGAACAGGTGTAGAGGGGATGAGGAAATGGTGAGGGTGGTATTGGGAAGTGGAATCGGTTCAATTGTGTTTTTATGTATGTGCAAATATGTTACAATGAAATCCACAATTCAGAGTAATTGAGATAAAGCAATAAAAATAAAAGGGGTATAGATTAAAGTAATCAGTAATATGGATCACAATCAAATACTATGCATGTAAAATCTCTTTAACATACTAGATTATAGGTATAGTATTAAGGCATCTGAAAAGAATTAATATTGCCACTTTATTATTATTCTTGATTGAGAATGTTATTGTCAGTTCTAAGGCACATGATGTTAATGTACCTTCAAAAATATGTCAGGAGTGTATGAGTTGTGTTGAGAATATGTCATATAAGCAAGAGTAGAAGGAACTAGCATGTTTTTATTAGAAGAAGATTCCATTTATCGGAAGCAAATGTTTAAAAGGGGGAAGATATACTTAGTTATTCCTAAAAATCAGGATTACAAACTTCTCATTTCATTTGATCAAAAAGAACATCAGGATTGGGTATATGCATCAGTGGTAGAGCACTTGCCTGGCATACACTGGGTCCTGTGTTCAATTCCCAGCATCACCAACATAAAATTTAAAAAAATAATAACAATTTTATAACAATTGTGTCCTGCAGATTAAGGATGGGAAATTCTCATAGCTGGTCTTCAGAGGCAACTCCAATGCTAAGATTTAATCATTCTTTCCACCAATTATAGTCAAATATGGATAATACCTCAGTAATGTATTAGTTTTTATTGCTGCATAACAAAGTAGTATAAACTTAGTGGCCTAAAACAATTAACATTTTTAAGTCTCAGTTTCTATGGGTAAGGGGTCTAGGAATAACTTAGCAGAGTTCTCTGCCCTGGATTTCACAAGGCTGCAATGAGGATCAGTCAAGGTTGCATTTCTTTTGAAGCTCCCCATTCTCTGGAAGTGGTTGTTGGCAGAATTCGGTTCTTTGTGGGTATTGAACTGAGGCCTTCGGCTCCTAGAGGTCACCTGAACTTCCCTGCCCCATGCCCTCTCCATAGGTGGTTAATGTCCAGAGGCTTGTTTCTTTAAGTTTAGCAGGAGAGTTTCTCACTCCATTCAGCTAGACAGAGTCCTATCCAGCTTAACCTGATTATAAGGATGACATCCCTAGTAATGTTCTCTTATCTAGAAGTTAATCACACTCATGGAGAAGGGACTAGACAGAAGTATAGACACTGGGAGGTGAAAATTATTGTAGTCTCCCTAAGGTATGTTCACCACAAATTTTGCTTAGAATTGCCTTGAAGTGTGTTATTTTAGGTAGCTTTAGTTAGCTTTTCTTGCTGCTGTGACTAAAAGACCTGAAAAGAACAATTTTAGAGGAGGAAAAATTTACTTGGGGGCTCACAGTTTCAGAGGTCTCAGTCTATAAACAGCTGGCTCCAATCATTTCACCTCTGAATGTTCTTTCATTGTTTCACACACGAGCTTTTGGGGATACCTCACATCCAAACCATATGTGAAGGTAAAATTTGACTGTAGTTTCAGAATCCATGTGATTCCAAAGTTTAATTAAGGAGCCCTGGACTTTTGGGGAGGAAGCTTAACAAAAGCAGAAAAGGCATTTTCATTGCTAATTGTAGATCATGTAGGTTGCATTGACATTTGCTACTTTGAAAATAGGGGGGCATGATATGAAGGTCATGGCAGATCATTTCCTATGAAGATATTGTTAATTCAAAAATAACCACATTAGTTGACAGCTTTCATATTCTAGATTCCATCCATTATGGGAAACAGTAGGCAGAAAACAATAAATACCAACCACAAACATTGGGCAGGACTTTAATCATGTTATCGTTTTTCTTTTTCAGTTATTATCAACTTCACATAAGTATCTGAAATAACCTCCACAGCATTCAGTTTACAGAGTGGTGTCCATTTGAAAAGCCAAAGCAATTCTCCATGCATTCCTATGGCACAGGGTAAACAGAATATGGTCTTGCTTAACTACCCACAGTCCTTTTGCCATCTCCAAGGGTCTTCAACATGGAGCTAGTATCTCAGAAAGTTCCAGTGATGTAGGAGTCTTTCTGTATTTTTCTTGACTTCCTTCACTACTCTTACCCTATTGACAATTTATAACCCCTGCACCATCTGGGGAACAGACTGTTGGCTGCCAAGTAGACTCATTAACATTCCCCTCCAGGAACTCTTGCTGTTTAATTAGGCTGTCGGCTGGATTCAGGCAGTGAAAGCCTTAGGTGGCTGTGTAACAAATCCATGACTCCATGCATTCCAATGTCAAGGTCACTAAGATTCCTGCTTACACTCAATATCAGAAAGGGAATCCAGATCGTTGACTGCTAAAATCCAAGTTATCAATGACTTCACCTTAAAGGGGACTTTCCATAGTTAATTGAGACACTAAGTCATTCCCCACTGAATTCACAGCTGTCACTACTGTGCTGTTTGACGATTTCCTAACCCCTAAAGCCACTGGGTCTGGCAAGCAGGCTAGCTTTCTTGTCAAAACTAGTCAATAGTGTTTGTCGAGTACTATCTAAACCCAATACTGATATTACTATATGTGCCATAATTAAATGCATCCATTTAAATTCTCTGAGGACAGATTGCTGAAAGTGTTAGCACTCAGCATACTTGATTCAAGTCGAACAAGGTTCTCTTTTTCGTGCCAGATTGGCAAAATTCTATTGTAAGGCAAATGCCTCTCAATTGAATTGTTTGGTTAATATTAAATACTCACTTTCTAATCACTGGTATGAAGAAAGGCGAAGAAGGTCATTATACACAATGTGTCCACTAGAGACTTTCCAAATCCAGAGACAGAAACATTGCAAGCAGTATCAAACAACTCCAGGACTTTTTGACTGAATTAAATATTCATGCATCTACCAATACATCCATTCAGTTCTTCCATTTGTTCAATTTATATTGATCATTCACCTTCAGTTAGACCCTACACTAGGTGATATGAATATAACAGTGACTCAAATTAGACATTCAGCTTGTCTCCATTCTAGCAAAGGAAGCAGTTATTCATGAAATAATCATGGAAACCAAATACGATCACAACAATGATCAGTAAACATACATACTTTGTTAGCACTTGTAATTGAGATGGTTGACCTATTCTGGTAAACAGGGAAGTAATCCCAGAGAATCATGCTTGGATTGATGAAAAATGAACAATAAATTGGGGAACATCTAAAGAACATTTGGGGGAGGGAGGCAGAGAAAATCCTCTAAAAAAAGGAAAACCCCAAATAGATGCTCTGGGTCAGGGGTAGTGAGGTATATCTGTAAGATGGAGGGTAAAGCTGGTTTTCAGAGAGGAGGGAAGATCACATTGGGTGAGACCTAATGAAAGGTTTTGTGCATGTATTAAGATTATAAAACTTTTTTACCTAGTGTAGGTTAAATATTATCTTCCAGAAGTGTCTTTTTGTGGAACTGTGCCATTTTTTTTCAGGCTGTCTAAATCTAATCTTTCCTTAGTCTAAAATAAAACGAAGGGAATAAATTTGCAGGCTTAGGTTTGCTTTTTCTTCCTACCTACGGTCTTGAGTAATAAGGAATATGATTAAAGTTCACAATTCTCATGGTGAATACAGAGGGAATTATCAGTGGAATTACTTTAAAATGGGTCTTTTCAAGTGGTGCATCAAAATGCTTGGTCCAAGAGATAATTATTGCTGTTAGCCTTTAAATAAAGTAGTAATACATTGTATGAGGACAAAGCTTTTCAAACCCATTTTACCTGTTTCTGCATACACTTATTTCTTTTCATCTTTTATCTAATTTTTATCTAACTCCTCTCTAAACCCTAATTCTATGGAGATAACTGAAATATTTTGTTCCTTCCATATAACTTTTTTTCTTGGTGGTTACAGATGTCAGTAATAGACTTTGAGTTGTGCTTCCCTAATTCCATTTTTTTTTTAAATCCCCAATGTATTGATCAAACACTCTTAGACCCCGTTTTCAAGAGTGAGAAGTAAAATCCTCATCTCCAGGGGAAATCATACATGGAACTAAATATAGTAAACTCCCCTTCCTTACAAATATTTGTTATAAAGATATCTGTAGGGGGGAAATGAGAAAATATTTAAGAATGAGCACAATTTCATTGATGTGTTCCTGAAATGCTATAATAATATGATTTTTCTTTTAAAGACTTAATTTGCAAAAAAGGTTATAGAGTATGAATAATTCTAAGTATCCCACAAAGAACAAACTCTACATTTGACATATGACATTGTTTTAAAGAGTTTCTGATCAATGTTTTTGCTCTGGATAGTCCCTAAAATTAGTCTTAATTATATTGATAGTATTCTGTGTTTAATATTAATTATTAGCATTAATAATTAATATTATTAATATTTATGTAGTAAATATAATTGAAAAACATAATTTAAAATGATCTTTACAATCCAGGCTTTATAATTAGTAGTTACTTTACTTCAGTTATTATATCACATTAGCTACAATGTATGTGTAGTTGAACAAGATCTTAGAGCAATAGACTACAACTAATCCTGATTTATTTATAAATAAATTTTTTAAAACAGCATAATGTTTCTGAAATTTTACCAAGTCTTGCAGTTGTCATTAATTTTTCCTTTTATTTTATTTTATTTTGTTTGTTTTTTAGAATATGAGGCATTTAAGAAAAGAGGAGAGTAGGGCAATAATACTCATTAACTTGCCAGAAGACATTACCAATGGGAAAAGTCTAAATGAATTGGAATTAGTTTATGTGCTGATGGAAATGCTAATGGTCTTGTCATAAGTCAATAATCATTTTAAGCAGCAGGGAAAGTATTTTATGTGCAGGAGTATGATTAGGTGGTTTTATTTTTTTAGTGAAAATAAATCTAAATTGGAATTTTAAACAGAGAAATATTCTATCTATTATAGATGTCCAGTGCTATTATACATGCTGTATATTTTCCTGTTTAAAATCCTCATTCACAGACAATCAAATCTACAGCCTAATGGTCTTTTCCTAAGGCTGCCATAGTGGCTAAAGGAAAGAAGCACCTTGGACTGCTCCATGCATGGGATGGGGGAGTGTGGAAGAAAGACAGTGTGTTCATCAAGAGATATCTGAACTTTAGACCTTTTCTCAGCCTCAGGAAAGTTAAATAATTTTCTCATCTTCCATTCATTTCCTAAATATAAGATATAAAGCAGTAATTCAGTTTCATCTGGCCAATTGTTCAAAACTATTTTTAAACCACAAGATGATATATTGCAGTAAATCTATGAGCTAATGCCCAAATAGTTTTGCCTGTTTCAGCCATTCCTAAGTTGTACTAATGAAAGCCTCACATTTTTAAGGAGATATAAACAGGCACTTGGGTAAATATAGAGGTCTCCAACTGGATTCAGACAGATGGGGTTTAACCATATCCTGCACTCACACATCACAGTAGTCTAAGAGCTGGTAGACAGGTGCAAGGGGGAGGCCCAGATATTCTTGGTAAGTTGAAAAGTGGAAAAGGAGTCTTTTCTTTCATTTAACATTTACAAAAAATTTAAATCTTGTTAGAATAGCAGAAAGAGGTAATGTATTAACTTTGAATAAAGAGAGGAGAGACATCTAGTATTTTGTTTTGTTTTTTTTTGCAGTGCTGGGGATTGAACCCAGGGCCTTAGTGCTTGCAAGGCAAGCACTCTACCAACTAAGCTACACCCCCATCCCACATCTAGTGTTTTGAATCTTTTCTAAGGCAGCCATACTATTTGGGTAAGGTATTAGAGCAACTTCATCTTGAAGGAAAACTGCAGGAGCTTGTTTTGGTTTAAAAAATAAAAATGTACTTTTGCCATCCTGTCAGGATTATTGATAGAGAAAGAAACTCAAGGTCTTAGGCCTTGATGTTTTTTTTTTATTCTATGGTAATCTTATTGCTAGAGATTGTTGGCTCAGCTAGTTCTTAGCTAGATGCTGGGAAGATAAATTTGAACTTGGGCTTGTGACACCACTTAACTTGTAATAATGATTGTTATCAGTGCTTCTCCATCCTGTTTGGATGGCAGGAAGTTTGGCTATGTGTGTGTGAGTGCTTTTCAAACTGTGAATGCCATTTGAAATGCCCAGCTACTTTTCCCAAAGTAGTGGTTAGGAATTACTAGTATCATAGAAGTATAAATGCATTTTCATTATTTAGGGCAAGAAAATGCCACTGAACCCTTTGTTTCTAACAATAAGGGAGCTAAATTGTTCATTGATTTCTTAGCCAATCAATTGGCAGGAACTAAGCGTGTGTGTGTGTGTGTGTGTGTGTGTGTGTTTGTGTGTGTTTTTAAGCTAGAAAGTTACCTTTATTTTCTAAAGAATTTTTACTGTAAACTTTGTGATCTTTGTATTCTCTGTGCTCGTACTTAAAAATTATTTTGTTCCATCTACATTTTTGTGAAATAGAGCTGGGCATGTTTTTGTTTGTCAAAATAGCATATGTACATGGTATTGAGAAAGTCAGGCTAGGAAGTGAGAGTTCAGGGAAAGGAGAAAAAGGAAATATAATGCAAAAGTAAACAGTCTGCTTTTTAAAGAGTTTATTCCCAGCATTGAAAATACTTTAAAACTAGTATAAGTCAAAATCACCTATATAAGCATCTGAGTACAAATTAATCAAAATTGGTATTTTAAACATTTTTGAATTGAATTTTCTAAATATTTTCATAGTCCTAAGTCCTGCTGATATCTTTGAGATATCTTTTCAATTTTTAATTTTATTTGTTCTAATTAGTTGTACATGACAGTAGAATGCATTTATACATTTTGATTAGATCATACATAAATAGTGTGTAAACTCTCTTTGAGATATCTTAATAGCTCAACTGTTACATAAGAGTCAAAACTGTCAGTTTATAGTTGAAGTCACTCTTAGAGAGGTGCAAAGGCTAAAAACCGTATACAGCCAGGCATCAGACTTCAGGAATTCAGCCCAGGTCTCCTCAACCTGAAGTTGTCTGAATCGGATGTGGACTCTCTCTACAGGCAGAAGTCAATATTAAGTCAAATGGAGCTGTGTTGTTATTGGGCTTAAGGTAGAGATTTGCTAGGAAGGAAATAGTTTAAAGAAAACAAAGCAACAGTTTCAAACAATGTAGTTTCTGGTCCATACATATACTATGAAATCAGGTAATGATGTTAATCACATTCATTTCTCCAGGCTCTAAGTTCTGAATATTATTTATTTTAATTGTATAGTTCTGGAAACAGATGAAATATGCAGATGCAGTAATGATGTAGATAAGATTAGGGAAAGAAACTCAGGGCTAGCAACAAAGGAAATTTGACCACCCTGTGTCTAAAGGAGGAAAGGGAGGATGAAGTAGTAGTCAGAAAGGAGAATTTTGCAGATGTTGCTGAGTTGCTGTGGTCTTCAATGTACAAGGCCAACCTACTGTTACCTGGTGAGAACAAATTGGGTTAAGAACACTCTGACATCACTCTCCTACTGCTGATGTTCTACTGTTTCTTCTCAATAGTCAAATCCAACTAAAAGCACGGAGGAAGCAATCTCAATGATGTACCCCACCAATCAGATTCTGAAACCACAGTGCAGTTTGGAGAAGGGTAGCGTGCTGACCTGAAGGGGCCAATGTAACCCCTCTGCATGTAAACTCCACACATAGGCTAGCTGTGTTTGTGAAACTTTAAATAAATTAGCTCAGCTTTAAGTGGAAGGAAGTTTTTTGTTACGTTTAGAGTATGATTCAATAATATGTAATTTAAAAAGTACTTCAGCTAAATACTTTTGACTTAAAGATTCCTATTTAACAGTTAAATATATTATGAGTAAACTGCAGAGTCAGAAGTGAGAATAAATTATAAATGTAATATTTATCAAGAAAGGAGAGACATGAAAGCAGGTAGGAGACTTGGAAATTGAAGTGATTTTGATGTCAGAGCAAGCATCCTCTTGGCTGGGGCAATACTATTAAAAATTTATAAAAAAATTATTATGTGCTTAACTATTGGGTACCATTATACTCTATGGACCTATGTGTGGTTGACAAAGAATGACCTATTGCTTTTATTGTTACCAGGACTCCCTTGATGAAATCTTAAGTACAAATCACTGAGAATGCAAATAATAACCATGTTAGTATATAGCCGAGTCTTATAATGTTAAATATACAACTAAACCTTATAATGGTAAGGCCTTTCAGAATAAAAACAAGTGAGAATTCTGTATAGAATTTGCAAGAGACTATTATTTGTTAGATATGTATGATCAAATTCACTGATCTTGTTAAAATGTTCCAAAAGGACATGTGAGATATGGTAATCCCAGTTCAAATCAATGATTTCCTACCAGACCCAACCCTGTCACCCGTGATAAGAACCAAGCCTGAGTAATTCAAATCCTTTTAGACACAAGTTCATGTTTGAAACAAGGAATGCAGGAGCAGGTGTCACAGTATACTTTTCAACATATGGTGAGCTCTTCCACTGCAGCTGGCTGCAATCCCTGTCAAAGGTCACAGAGACAAAAAGACAAAGAGTCAGAAGTGGCTATGTGCTTCAAAAGCACATCCAGGAAACTGTGCTGTTATAAACTGCATTCACTGAACCACAGAAAAACCTATCCCTTTCATCAATAATGTAGTGTGAATTGAAAGCTGATTCTGAATTTAGTTATATAAGTTCCCATGTAACTGTGAGCAACACAGAAACAGAAAATTGAATTGAGGAGGTCAGAAACCTTCCACAGAGCAGAATATGGTCTTAATATCCTATCTAACTCCAGACCCAAGTGTCAGCATAAACAGAGAGCAATGTAACAGAATCCATTTGAGATTGAAAGAGTTAGTCCCTTGAGTGTCTGTATTCACTGCACCACAAAGGACAAGTGGAAGGCTTGAAAAGTAGCCATGCTGTAATCACTGAGGCACAATGGCTACTTGGCCACTTTCCCAACCTGGCTGTGTGGAGGAAAGGTAGATGAATGGATATACACATTTCAAGGAAAAATACAGTTTCACTTTCACAAAGAAAAATGGCATTGAGACCACCAAGAAGAGAGAAGCAGTTTGATTACCTGTCACCTTCTTTGAGGAGTCTTTCCTGACACCACAAGCCTGGGCCAGGCCACTTCTGAGTGCTCCCCAGCCTCCCTGCATGCTGGGCCTTGATCATGTTGTACAGTCTGTAATTACTTTTTGAAATCATGCACCGGACTGCAAGTTCCTTGAGGGCAGGGACTGTCTCTTTGGTGTTCTCATTTTGTCCCATCGTCCTAGATGTGGAACACCTATAAAAATGTGAATATAATTTACAATATATAATAATTTTATTACATTATAATTATTATATATAGATAAGCTCTCAATTATTACTTTCCACCTATTTTTATGCACCTGTGTCAATTTCCTTTAAACATTTGCATAATTGAAAACTTAGGACTCAATAGGTTGCTGCTTATCCTCAGCCAAGACCTTGCCAGGCTTACCAGTACCCGACTGCAGTCTTCCAAGAGCAGGTGAGAGATGTCATCATAACACACCTGTAGACAATGTAGTCTTTGTCCAAAGCAAAGCCAGAAACGCTCCTGAGACCAATGTTGTCGTTTACCAAGAATCAGAGATTTTAAAGGAACTGTGCTAGGATCCTACAAATCTTTGAGAATCTCAAGCCCCATCTGACATTTTTCTCTTTGATTTTTAAACTTCTGTGACCTAAGCATTATTCAAAATGGAATCTTCAGTTAGTTTAAAAGGATGTTGTCTATGGATCTTTTGGGTGGGGAAAGGAAGACCATTTCCCCCCCTTGTAAACATATACCCTTTCACTCCTTTCTCACCAGGGCAATGGATGATTTTTAGAAGTTCTGAATGAACACTGTTTGAAATACGTCAAAATTTATAGAAATAAAAATAAAATCAGGATAAAAGAAATTTATAATTTACTAAAAAATTAACAAGTATTAAAAATCAACAGAAAATACTAAAATAATTATAGAACATCTAGCAAGAAGGGCTTTTGTGAAGGCTGGGAGCACCTAGGTTCTTTTTGCCAAACTCATTTTGGAGGACTTTGGGGATTTCTATGTGACTGAGAGTCAAGTTTCAAGTTTTCCCTGTTTCTTGTTATCAAATCTACATACTATGAAGTAAAAAAATGAGCATCCACAGAGGAAACTGTAGTTCTTAAATGGAAAGTGAAAACTTATGAAGAAAATAATACTGGCAATTAGAATTTCTTGGCTTGTAAACATCGACCTCATTATATTTTAGCACAATGAATAATCATCTAGGGGATATGGAAAATTTTCAATCCAAATAACTTTGAAAAAGTGCACTTTATCATTCCCCCTGCAAAACTCCACTGAAAGAATGGACCTCTCTAAAATAAATCAGCCATTTAGAAAATTGCCAGTAACTCTATGTTGGCCAAATTCCCCTTATGCCTCATATGTTTTAATTATTGGTGGGGTATCTAAAAAACTTTATTTAAAAAATGACTTAAATCTGTAAATTTTCAAAATACTAATCTTATAATGCTATACAAATGTACAAAATTTTATTTTTAGGACTTGAACATAAAATTATTAGACCTCTGTGATTAGGTAGAATAAGAAATTGTAAAATACTATTAGGTTAACTTTTACTGCATGTAATGAGAATCTCCCAGATGGTGTAGAAATCATTAAAAATTAATTTTATAACCACTGGACTTGTCTTAAAGTGTCTTGAACTGATAAGCCTTCCTAATCTTCTAATGTTGCTCCAGTTCATTGATGAAGTAAAGTGGCTGCCTTTTTAAAATTGATAATCCTATTATAATTAATAAAGTATAACACATTCAGTTTGCCTTATGTTTTCAAAATGAGTAACTACCCCAAAGAAAATTTATGCTATAGTACAGTGAATCCCAAACATTTCAAGTATTATGACTCTAAGTATAAGCCTTTGTTATAAATACATATTATTATAATCAGTGTTTTAATGTTTGTTGATTGATGATAAAAAGGTACTTTGAATGAAGTATCAATTTAAAGCAAGCATTTACTAATCCACATAGCACTCTATTCATTGAAAAATAAGAGTATGTAATACACACAAATATATACAGATGCATATATATATATGTACATACACTAATAGCAATATATGTATTATGTATATGATTGAACAATTCTTGCAGGACCTCTGCTGTCCTATTAGGCATTTATGAATTTTGTTACACTGTTGCTCCAGACTCTTTTTAAGACAATATACAATATCAGTGTCATGAATAAAAGACCATCCAAGAAGGTACTGTATTAGTGGGTCAATACGTGCCTTAATATGGTGACCTTCTTCTGCTGAGGACTTAGCCGCTTCTGATGTCACACTAGTGATAGGAAGAAGCCTCTTCTTAGGTCACTGAGGTGCCAGTTAATGCACTGCTGGGGCAAATTTACGAACACATACTCTTGCTTTCTAAATAAGTATATGTGTCCCCCAGAGTTCCCAATCAGTGCCACAGATTAAGTGATGCCACAAAATGAGTCTGGATTGTTTTAGTATGAGTAATGTTTTTCAGCCCTGTTTATATTTCTGTAGATTGGGCTAAATTCTTCTAAACCCATGCAATTATGTATCCTGAATATTTTTACAATTATTATGAAAACATAATCTTATTACTTGCTTTTCAAAGGCTGCTTTGCTAAGTTGTTTTCATCTACTTCCATCCATTAATCAATTAATAAGGGAGTCATTTATCATTTTTTTTACCTATACAGTTTTTTATATATTAAATCTGCATGTTTTCATATATTATACTTACATGCCTCCAGGGGAGATTATCAGGTTTATAGCACTTCTATATGAGATGTAAAAAAATTTCAACTATGTCTCGTGTCTAACAGGCCTGCCACATGAGGCTGTGTGCCCACACCAGTACTCTATTGAACTGGTTTTATCAGTTGGCTACGGAACATCATTAGGCCAAATACCCTGGCCTTAGAACAAAACAATGTTAGGAGAATTGTTTGAAGGAGATGAGATTGTTAAATTCTTTAAAGTAAAATGAGAAATGAAACAAAAATGGTGATGGGAAAGGGTGAGAAAGTTTGAGTAATGCAAAAATCTGAAGAAAAAAAAATAGATTACAAGTCTCAGCTTAAATAATTCCCACTAGTATTTCAGTAATAACTTTCTGTTTTTCTGTTTTTCATATCTGCTGCCTTCTTTTCAACTGTATGGTGTAACGATAATATATTCTGCATTTTCTAGGACTGATTCCACTCTCTCTATGTTCTGTCTTTTTTCCCTGTAAGTATACCTGAACTTGTCAGACTACATAGGCAGATTCTGTGGTTCAGAAAATACGGTCACAGTGTAAAAGACACAACATCAAAACAGGCCGTTAGAGTTGCCATGGAGGATTTACATCAGCTGCCATTCAAGAGTGCTGAAAGAGTTATACAATGTTTACATGAAAGAAGACGGTGGTGTTGTGATTAGGAGTGGGGGAGTCTGTACTAAATTCACATTCTCATCCTGCCATTTAGTGACTATGATGATGGACAGTTGACCTAAACTTTCAAAATCTTGGATTCTTCATCTGAAAATGGAGATCCCTGCTTCAACAGATTCTAATTAGACTACAAGCCTAATGTAAACTGTCAATAAGTACTAGCTGTTGCTAGCTACAGGGGCAAAAACATGTAATCCCCATGACTTGAGAGGCCAGAGAAGGAGGATTGCAAGTTCGAGGCCAGTCTCAGCAATTTTGTGAGGGCCCAAGAAAGTTAGTGAGACCCTGTCTCTAAGTAAAAAATAAAAAGTGCCAGGGATGTGGCTCAGTGGTAAAGTGCCCCTGGGTTCAATTCCCAGTATCAAAAATAAGTAAATTGATAAATAAAACTGATGCTAATCATTATTATTTTTAGTAATCTTTATTAGATTAGACACCAAATAAATGGATATCAACATTTGAGTCCCTGTCAAATGTCTAAAACAAAAATTGTCATACTAGGTAATTTTGGTAAGAATTCTCTATATATTCCTTCTTTTAAACTCTGAATTTGTGAATTAGCTCTTCAACTTAAAATGCAAGATGGCCTATCTATATTGGATAGACACAATTACTTGATTGCCCCTTGTTATATATATCATTAAAAGGTTCCCAATTGCTTCTCTTCCAACTGATTATTATTGTAGTATAGCTAAATTATTGAAACTTGAGAAAGTAAATCAAGATTTAAAGAGATAACAGAGTGTGGTACGGTGGTGCACGCCCATAAGCCCAGCTACCTGGAAGGCTAAGGTAGAAAAATTGCAAGTCAGCCTGGGCAATTTAGCAAAACCTTGTACCAAAAAATTAAAAAAAAACTGTTAAAGGATGTAGCTCAGTTGTATAATTCTTGCCTAGCATATGTGAGACCCTGGGTTGAATCCCTAGTACCACAAAAGAAAAAAAATGAAAAAGGCAAAAACAACATCATCCTACTTTAAAAATAATTGAAATAACAATTTTTATGAATGTAATTTGGTTCCCTTTCCTTTAAATTCCTTAGGCTAGATTTTAGAACTGGATTGTAAGGTATAACCGTTTTAAGATGTTTGAGGGCAGGGATGTACCTCAGGGTAGAAAACTGGACTAGCATGCACAAGGACCTGGGTTTTATGTCTTGCTTGTACACACATACACACACAAATGCGTTCCTAAGAACAATTATTTTTCCCCCAAAATTTTTTTTCCTAAAATGTGCTCATCCTTATTCCAGAGCTTTCAGAGTGGCAACCTCGCTACAGCCTCATTGGCATTCAGTGAATAAAAAAAAAAAAGCAATTGAAGGTTTTCAGAGGCCAAATTTCTAAATTAAATAACACAGTCGTCTTCTGTCCTCAGTTATTAATGTGACACCGTTTGGTCAGTAATTGTTTTTTATTTTCTTAACACTATGATATAATTTGTTTTATATTTGAAAGAGTTAAGCAGGATCAAAATTTATCTTGTTATTTGAGTTGCATTAAAGGCATTTTATTTTGTCATGTGGTCAAAAAGTGATTGCACAAATGGTGATCTTACAGCTTTGAGATAAGCTGTGGGAATATAGAGCAGCTCTACATTTCTCTTCTAAGTCATCATCCTGAGTCCTGTGGAAGGTAGACATACAGACAGTATAATTCAATAGCTTTGAGGAGGTTACCACGGTTACCTGGAACTTCAGGCTGGAGGCTGCTTCCAAGGCTCATTGTACTAACACAATTACTTGTCTGAATCGAAGTGAAAATGTTCGAATGCTATTTTTTTAACCTTGTTACTGGCATGGATTATATTTTTATTTATTCTGAAGCATGGTGAAGGATGTATTTGAAGTCAGTTATGCAGTTTTATGTCAAATAAATTCTTTGTGGCCTGCTTGACCTACAGATAAATTTTAGTGTTTATATTCACTGTTACTCAAGAGGAGAATTGAATAGAAATGAGTGGCAATGTGGTGCTGAATACTCATTATTTTATTTCTTGATAGTTCCTTGAAGAAGATATTGGTTGGAATCGAATGATGGTCACAAAAAGCAGAGAACAGTTAAAAATTCCTGGATTACATATTCAAATCTCCAACCACCATACCCCTTATTTATAACCCTACCTTCTGTCTCCATCTATGGTGTTTTCTTCTACTTCACTAACATACCATACACATACAATTTTTTGTCTGCTTATTGTTTTTCTCACTGCACTAGAAATAACTTCCATGAGGGCGAGGGTTCTGCTGTTCTTTTCACTGCTCTACCACCTGTGTTTAGAAAAGTTATTAGCAGCCCACAGCAGGCACTCCGTAACTGTTAGTGAATAAATTTGTAAGCAATGATTATTCTAGAAAACGCTTTGAGGAATAAGGTGAAATCTATGAAACTGTGTTAAGAATAAATGCTAATGTATCTAACTTTTTTTTTCCATACCAAGGACTGAACCCAGACCAGTGTGCTTTACCACTGAGCACATCCCCAGCCCATTTTTATTTTGTATTTTGAAATAGGGTGTCACTACATTGCTTAAGGTCTCACTAAGCTGCTTAAGCTGGCTTTGAACTTCATGATTCTCCTGTCTCAACCTCTCAAGCTGCTTGGATTACAGGTGTGCACCACCATATCTGACTTAACTTTTGACTCACAATCTCTCAAAAGAAGAATAATGTCTAACTAATCAAACTTCTTAAATGTAAATGTATATCTGATGATATCTAAGATGTTTCAGATCAGATCATCATTATTTAGCAAAAGTATTCTCAAAGCCAACTTTTCACTAGCTAGAAATATGATTCATTAAAGTTAGGAAATCTAGTGATTTGGGTATTTCCTTTCAATTATTGAGTAGAAACAATAATTTAACAATAATTTTGGTCATTGAAAATGTTTTCATGGAATAAAGTAATTTTCCAGCCTTTGCTACTAGAGCATATAAGTATAATTTACTTAAAAACATTTGTGATTTGAACACTCCTTAGATATTTGATAATGTTAGGGAATGAATGATTATTTTAGATGAGTAATGGTATTATATTAATAAATAGTCATTATCTTTTAGAATTTCCTACAAATATAACTACACATAAAAGATTATGTCTGATAATTTCCTTCCAAAATATCATAAGGGACAGTGGATAAGAATGTGGGTAGGGGTAGGTTGATAGTCGGCAATGTTAGGGATGATTGCCAGGTGTGGTGATTGATGCATTATCCACTCTACTTCTTTGTAAATATTCTGAATAATAGGGGGAAGAGGAAGGCAAGAGGAAAAATGTGAGTAGAAGAAGACAAAAGCATTGAGAAGGAATAGAGTAGGAATAGAATAGGTGTTGGAGAAATGCATGAGGAATTCTATGTAATACAGTGGATAAGATGAGCAGTTAACATTACTGAACACTTACGTGGCACACACTATTCCAACTCCTTTAATCTTCACAATAACCCTATGTGCTGGGATCTATGCTTATCACCATCTTTCAAATGAAGAAATTGCAATTCAAAGTGACTGAGAGAATTCTATAAAATATAGGTGATGAAGCTTTCAAAATTTTTAGGTCACTGAACCCAAGACACCAGTTTAGGGTGTATTTACATCATAAGGGGCATTACATTGTAAGGTGCAAGTGTATTACAAGGCATGCTATTTTATGTATCTCTAAGAAAGAAAAACTTACAATTTTTATTTTATTTTTTTTGTTAAGAACTCTTAAGTTCTTTACATAAGGCTTTTTTTGCTATATATCACTACTGTTTATACAAAAAAGAAGAAAGACAAACTGAGACCTTCCTAAAACATTTCACATTCTGAAGTTAATTCTTTTGAAAAATTATGAATGTCTGCATTTCCCCCTGCAATATCATCTCTGTGCCATTAAAGAAGTAGTGCCACAACTTGTGTTAGAAAAATGCTCTGTTACTGTCTCTGGAGCTTTCTTCTTAGCCAGTGACTACTATTTTGCAAATTTGGATGCTAGCACTTTCTTGAACTTACCAAAGTTATCAAGGCAGGTTTTTAACAGGACTCCTGGTCCTTCCTAAAATGACCCTTCAAGGCTTCAATAACTTGAAACCTAGAGGGACTGTAGTTGCTTAGTCAGGTACAGAAAAAGAACCAAATTAGCAAATGCACAAATAAGTGAAAATGTTGTCAAAAGCACCACGTGGACCATGGTGACAGTAAAGACTCACAGTGAATTCAGAGGTATTCAAATGTGGAAAAAGAGTAGCAGTAAATATCTCAGAATAGATGAAATTAAATAAATTCCTTATCTGAATAATGGATGCACAGGTGTTCAGCACATGCATATAAAATATTTCAAAACAAAAGATTAGATGAGATGTGAAGGGTGGGTGGGACTTACTTCTGCAGAGACTTTCATTTCCTGCTGAATAGAGTTTACTTTATTCTAGAGGAGAATGGGCATTTAAGGACTGTTTTTAAGAAGGATGGAGACTAAACCAAATATACTTAACTTTAAAAGAACTCTAACAGAAATGTGTAAGATAGACTAATTTGGCTGGAAGCAGTGTTAAGAACTAAGACAAAGAGGAGACAGTTCAAGGTGAATTTGTTAACTGTCAAAAGTGGGACAGTGGCCTGAGTGAATGACAAAAAAACCTCAAGTTTTATGAATATTTACCTGGCATATCCAGGCATCTTATTTATTTCATTTTTCTAAAAGTCAAATATTTTTAAAATTTTACTTTAGTTTCAATGTATTTCAATATCTAAATGTAATGTCTCTTTATTTCAGAGGTTCTGATTATAAATTGGGACATAATCTAATATCTAAACATAACTTGGGAATAATTGACACTGTTATACTTAATACAATATTTAGTTTTGAAATCTAAAAATCATTTAGTCAGTGTTTTGAATGCAAATACTTTAAAAGTACTATTTATTTTTGAAGATATTGTTAGAATGTTGGTCTGTGGTACAAGTGATTTGTGTATGCAGTTGTGTAATTGCTTGATATCTATTAAAGTCCCATGATGATTAGCATATGGTGTTATATAATAGTACCTAATAAGATATGATGACTGTAATTAAGTGCATTGACTTAAGACATTGTTTTTTAATGACCCTCAGTGGATACTGAATGAAAGGTAAATTAAAGGTTCATTAAGTGGTGTTCAGAAGGAAAAAATGTTTTCAAATGGCAGATGTACTGTGAAATTAAATGGATTTTATGAAGATCCGATATCTGATGTTTTATCAAGTGACAAGTCCAGGTTGAAGAATGTGAAGTGTAAATATCATTTGTTTTCACTTTATTCAAAATTTAGAGCAATAAGTGTGTAAATTATTTGGGGAAAACCCTGGAAATTTGACTGGTGTTACATCAAAGTGACCTTTAGGGTGGTTTTGTTTAAGTTTCTGATATCTGAAAGGAAAAGCAGAGCAGAAAAGAACACAACAATAATGTCTGCAGTAGAATTAAAAGAAAAAAATCTGTAGCATACAATATGTTCCCATTTACATTAGCCAGAATTTAAGATTGTAAACCAGAAGAGCTGTGCTTGAAAATATGTGTGGTTTATCAGAAAATTAGAGGCAGGGAAATAATGCTGGTTTTAATTCTTCTTCCGAAAGGTGCCATAAAGGCATTTCAAATATTAAACATGTAGTGAATTTGAACTTTTTCATATAATTATCATTCCAATAGCATTTGTTTAATAAGAAACCGGGCTCAGTGTCGCATGTCTGTAATCCCAGCAGCTTGGGAGGCTGAGGCAAGAGGATCACAAGTTCAAAGCCAGCCTTAGCAATTTAGCAAGGCCCTAGGCAACTCAGCGAGAACCTGTCTCAAAATAAAAAAAAAATAATAAAAAGGCAACTGGGGATGTGGCTTAGTGACTAAACACCCCTCGGTTCAATCCTGGATTAAAAAAAAAAAAAGAATAAAGATAATGCCATTTATATAGTAAGATTTTTTATAAATGTCATTTCAAACGCATAATGAATATTTGATAGAGGCAGCTAGTCTCAAAAACTTGCATATTATTCTGACATGCTGGATATGAAGAGGCTTTCCTTTGCTAAAAAAAAGTCAGTATAGGTATGCATGACTCTTTTTATGAACAAAAACCAGTATGTAGATGATGAAAGGAAGACTCATTAACCTTACCAATGGGGGAATAGTCCTGGAGACAACACTTCTCCCTACCTGAAAGCTTCCCTGATGTTAGTCTACAGTATTTCATTTAATTTCCATACATCTTTTTGGCTTCAACTTTTATGGACTACCTACATCCTTACTGGGAATCATTAATAAAATGAAGTTTTGTCTTAGGCTTAGGAAAGGAAATTGGAGCCAAAGACAGAGTTGATGCCTAAGAGGAGAATGTTTTCCTTTTTAAAAAAGTTTCATTGAGATATAAATTACATACTATAAAAATTCACCCATATGAAGTGTACAATTTAATGATTTTTAAGGTGATCAGAGTTGTATAATTATCACCATAATCAAATCCATTCTAGAACATTTTGTTCATTTCCCAAATATAGTCCCCATTCATTAGCAATTACATAGTCATCTTCTGTTCCCTCCAATTCCCCTGTACTGGTCCTATGCTACCATTAATCTGTCAATAGCTTCATCTGCTCTGGATTTACACATATAGTTATGTATCACTTAATGATGAGGATATGTTCTGAGAAATTTGCGATTAGATGATTTTGTCATTGTGCAAACATAGAGTGTATTTACATGGCATCATCAGGCCATACGATCTTATGGGACCACAGTATATGTTTTCTATAGATTGAAATGTCATTCTGTGATATATAACTTTAAACAGAATTATACGAAACATTTGTTTGTCCATAGCCTTGGGTTCTGTGTCTGTGGATACAATTAACTGTACCCAAAATTAGTTGAAAAAAGATTTCCAGAAAGTTCCAAAGAGCAAAATCTGAATTTGTGGTTTTGAGCACCACACTGAATTTATGCTAATGAACTGTTATGTAGGCAAACCTGGCTATAGCCGTTTACCATTCTACAGATCTCATTCATTTTCCAGCAGTGTTTGAACATTGTTCATCTTACGTCTAGTTTGTGTAGTATCATTTCAGTTGTACTGAACATTTGAAGCGTTTTCTACTATTTATATGGCATCTGCATTGTATTATTTATTACAAATGCTCTAGAGATTATTTAAATATTTAAAGAGATGATAAAAGAGAGGTATCCATAGATTATATGCAAATAATATGCCATTTTGCAGAAAGGACTTACTTTGAGCATCCTTAGGTTTTGATATCCTAAGTGTCCTGAAGTCAGTGTCTCATGGTTACTGAGAGATGACTCTGTGGTCTTTTGTGACTGACTTCTCCTAAGCACAATGTTTTCAAGATTCATCTGTGCTGTACTATGTGTCAGTACTTAATTCACTTTTATTGTTGAACAACATTTCACTGTATGAATATACTACATTTTATTTATCCTTTCAAAGTTGATAGATATTTGGTTGTTTACACTTTTAAACCACTATTAATAATGCTACCCCGAAATATTTGTGTATCAGTCTTTTTGTCGATGTATGTTTTCATTTCTCTTGGGAGTATACCTACAAACTTGATGTTTAACTTTTTGACAACTATCAGACTGTTTTTCAAAGAGCTGCACCATTTTACATTTTCTGTTTGCACTGTATGAGGGTTTCAATTCTCTACATTCTTGTGAACACTTACTTATCCGTCTTTTTTATTTTTGCTATCCTAGTGAGTGTGAAGAGGTCTTTCATTTTGGTTTTGACTTTTATTTCTTTAATGACTAAGGATACTTGGTCTTTATATGCATTTATTAGTTATTGTACATGTTCTTTGGAGTCTATTAAAATATTTTGTCCGTTTTTAAATTGAATTGTCTTTTTGTTATCAAGTTGTAAGAGTTCTCTATATATTCTGGATACAAGTCCCCTTATTAGATACACAATTTGAAAATACTTCCTCCCAATTTGTGGGTTGCCTTTGCACTTTCTTGATGGTATCATTTGCAGCACAGATGTGTTCCCAATAAAGTGTAGCTCCCACACATCTTTTTCCTGTTGTTGCTGGTACTTTCTGAAATGAAGTTTTGCAAGATAGAAACACTGAAAAAAATATACTGAGTCTTGGGTATTTTTTTTTTAAATGTTTTCCTAAGTGTTTTTGGACACAGCGACTAGGTTACTCTAAATATCTGGGACTGAAGAGGTAAATGCGATGTTGAAGTCATCAACCCCACATCCAACAAATGTTTTTGAATTTTTGGAATCAGATATAGACTAAGGAAAGTGATTCTTCATATACATATATTGTAGAACAAAGTAAAATGAACATAAATGGTTTGTTGAAACTCTAGAAGAGGGATCTTTGAAAAAGCAAAAAATGGAAAGGAATGCCAAGTGTCTGGACGTACACACACACACACACACACACACTCACACCCCTATTATTATTAATTTAAGTCATATAGGATGCCCCTGACATGTTCTTCACTTAGCTTTATATCTTTAGCATTTTGTTTTTAGTGAATATAGGAATTGCTATTCCTTAAAGTCAGTGTTTCATATATTCCAGAAATATACAGATCCTTTCATAATATCTATTAAAAGGTTGTTTCTGTACATATAATGGTTGATATAACCTTGATTTTTGCTTTCAGGTCTTAAATTATGCTATCAAAGTAGTTTTCAGGTTTTTAAATTCACTTTAATTCTCAACCTACTTTTCTAAACTGCTGTACCCTATCAACAAGACAACTAAAGTGTGTGTCTTTTTAAAGTGCCTCCTCTTCTGCAGTTGGCAGCATTTGCTTACACATCATAATTTGAGCATATAGAGAGAGAATTGGCACTGCCTGCTATAATGGTTTCTGTAGACAGGGCATTGAAATATAAGTTATCGTTTATTATGGGAAAAGAAAGTATTTTCTTAAATTTATCACATACTGAAACATTTGTATTATTACTGATCTGGGTGGAAAGAACAAGTTAAAATGGGACTCAACATCTTGGAGAGCCTGTGTTTTTAAACCAATATTTAACTTGGTCTAGTTCCAGTGAATCTCTTCTATGTATTAAATTCTGATGAACTTCATAAGGATTCATAAAATCCCTTTACCATGCTGTGTAATTTTCAAGAGAAAATATAAGATTCCATTTTACCTTTAGAAAGGTCTCTTTGGAGTTAGTGTCTGCTGTGCTGAGTCGTTCAGGACAAGAATGGAAGAGCCTTGAGCGGCTTTCATATCTTTTGGTTCCTCCCTGGGGTCCACTGCTGTAACTGGGGAGAGGGACATCATCAGCCTTCGTAAATGGTTCCCACTGTTATCAGAGCAGTATCCAGACACAGTCTCCTTTCTTTCCAACCAAATTGCCAGTAAACAGTTTGGGAACAGATGAATGGCTGGGATACAAATGAGGAAAATACACTGCTATCTCTACTATGTCTAAGTACAAGGCAAATTTCATGTATATTTTTTACAAATAAGATTATAATTTTTAATTTATATAGAAATAAAATGTAATAATTATATCAGCACCAATTATTAAATGTAACAAATATAAAGTATAACTATAAGCAAGTATAAAATTCTTTTTTCTTTTTTCAGGACTGAGGATTAAACTCAGGGCCCATCCACACTAGGCACTTGGTGATCTTTTTTAAATTTTATTTTGAAACAGGTTCTGGTTAAGTTGCCCACACTGAACTTAAGCTTAGAATACTCCTGTCTCAGCCTCCCAGGTAACTAGGATTATAGGTGAAGGCCACCAAGTGATTATAAAAATCTTAAAATAAGTGTTTGCTTTTTGCATACTAAATAATTCAACTGTGGTAAAGAGTGTTATTGTTTAGTGTAATTGCTTTCAATCTTCATTGGTATATATCTCTTTCTCTAGGATTTTCTGGTTATCCTGTTTCACTGTAATAATGTCCTTGATGCCAATTTCTTCTTGCTCTATATCCTCATGTTGTGAACCCAGGTCTCATGTATCATTATCCTGTAAGAACCTGCAATGGCCACCTTATACATATGTAGATCTGTTCTTGTTAAGAAAATCTAAACTCATTTTCTGCTGATTCCTGGGTGTCTACCTTCTTCTGCATTGAAGGAGATGGTTACACCAACTACTGCATGTAGACTCTCATTCCCAACTTCCTGCTTGAGTTCACACTCATTATTTCTTACAGGATCATCCCTGTTACTTAAGACTTATCCATTTTTTAAAGCACAGCTTTTCTTCCCATTGAAGCCCTCCTTAATCTAACTATTCTGACTTTTCATTTTAGAGTCCATAGTTTACTTCCTGATTAGGCTTTTAAGTATAAAAATAAGTTAACGATATCCTTGCTGATAAATTATAATTTGTTTGGAACAATTTCTCATTCATTTTTTATTTATATTTTTATAACTCTTAAGACTATACATATATCACTATTGCTTAAGGGCAATGATGACTAGGAGACCTTTGTGGAATGCTTTCTCTGTATTGAGGATCCCGCTAAGTGCTTGAAAGTTACCCAGAGAAGCTTCAGAGTGACATAGCTACAATCACTGTGTGTGTGTGTGTGTGTGTGTGTGTGTGTGTGTCATACAGGATAAGAAACAGAATCTTAGAAAGATTAATTTCCTGGTCAATAGTTACACAGTTAGTAAGTGGCAGTACTGGGATTCATACCCATTAATGTCTTAAACCCAAGTGCACAATTTTTAACAGGTTATGCTGCAAAATTGCTGTTGTTTTCTATGAATGACACCTTAAATCCATGTATTACAGAGGATTTTAAAGTACCTCCTTGCTTTAACTGGAATGAAACACTGTTTTTGATTATTTTAGATTTGTAGTTCATTATTTCTATCCTCTTTTGTCCATACAGTGTTTTATGCAACCTAACTTGACTATCATAAATTTAGCTGTATTCCTAGAATATCTGAATTCAACTTTTATCAAAATATGTTTTGTTGTAGTGTGAAATTTTTTCTTAGAAATGATTGAAGAAATTGAGGAACAATCTCAGCATTACTTATGACAATTTTGACTCCAGTTTGGGAGGAAACTTGAGAAACACTTCAGTTTTAAGAAGAGGAGATTTAGTAAACCCTGTATTTATTGCATTAACAAGAGTCAAACTTGATTTAGTTTTTTGTCTCTCCCTTCCTATTTTTAAAGAAAAAATAAAAATATTTTCTTTTCTTTGGAACAATTTGTTCAAGCTTTAGGAGCCATTTAATTAAATTATTACCTGCTGGATCACCATCTGTTTTTTCCTAGAAATAGGAAGCATAGCTTTCTTTTACATAGGCTTGGTAAATATGTAGAAGGCGCCAAAAAGCAATAAATATCATCACAGATGGACTGAGGCACTTCAATCTCTACACAGTCAGTCTTGATTGTTCTGGGCATAGCTAAATGGATTTTTCTGGATAGATTCCTTTCAAAATGTATTATGCACAAGAGGGGAGTTGGGTTGATCTTCTTCCATAGATTCCACATTTTCCCCTTCATGACACAGAACCTGATTTTGTTTTTAACTCCATACTGCCCACATAACAAACACCAGTTCTAAAAGATGTGTGCAAATAGAAATGTTATAATGTGTTCAAGTGACTTGAAGTTGGTAAATTATAGGATGGGTTTTCCAAGAACCTTTTCCAAAAGCTGCTTCCTTCTTTCTGCTCCCATGTCCCCTATTCCTCTGACAATATCTTCACATCTGCTTCAATGCAGTTAAGTCTGACTCATCCCCCCATTCCATGCTTTGGTGTCTTATTCAAGGATTAAAAGAATTCAAGCCTTCATAGTGGAAATTTACTTTGGTTTCTGATCCCTACATTTGCTATGTTAAGGTATTTGGGTGTCTGGGTGTATGTATACATTATCATTATTATATTATTATTATTATTATTATTATTATTATTATTATTAATGATTAGCCAATCTTTATTCATCATTCATAATCATTATATAATACTGATAAGTAGTACTTAAAACAAATATTTGTGAAATTATCCTATTGATTTTCACCAAAGTGTCTAGGGCCGACAGTACAGCTCGGTGGTAGAGAATTTGGTGTGCACATGCAAAGGCCCAGATTCAATTCCCAGGACTGCCCATCCCCAAATCTAGTTTCATCTATGAAAAAAGTTACTTGCCCTGGGGTTCATAGATAGTAATTATGGATTCAGGATTCAAATATAGTTGTTTTTATTCCTAATCATTTATGATTTTAAAACAATCGCAGTTAAGATAGGATTATATAGTTTACCAAATGCCTTCAATGACAATATTTACCTTTATTAATCAATTAGCTCTTAAAAATACACAGATGAAGTAGTACTATCTTCTTTGGAAGAAGAACAAGCTAAAATTGTGGCTATGTAACACATCACTGGAAACATGACAATCAGGGGGCATTAAATTCTATTCTCTTTTTAGGATGCCTTGACTCTTTGGACTCCATTATTTGGAGTTGCTAGGTTCCAGATACCATGCTAGGCTGCAAAGATAAAAGATAACAAATTACCTACAGTCCAGACTGAAGTTGAGGGAAAATCAGGCTGGGGAAGAGCAAGTGCTTTATGTACCTGGAAACAGGCTGAAAGTGGCGAGTTGAGGGAAGCTGAAGTTTAGGCCAGGCATAAAAGTCGTATAAGCTTTAGAAAGGCATCTTTCCAGTTTCCTGTTCATGCAGAATAAAACATTTTGCAAGAATTTATTTTTCAGTGTTGGGACTGGAAGCCAGGGTGTCTCTCACACATACTAAGCAAGTCTCTACCACTGTGCTACTTCCTGGCCTCCATGGTGTACAATTTTAAACAGTCAAGTGATATGATCCAGTTTGTATTTTGACAAAATAGCTAATATGTTCTAATTATTTACAGCTGAGTAACAAACTCTTCCTGATTTTATGTGTCTTTGACCAACAACCATCTTATAAATACTTTAACATTTGATCAGGATTATGTACAAGTCTCAGCTGTCCTATTCTTTTACTCTACATGGTATCTACTGCTTGCTACACAGTGACAATGACCAGCTGGTGGCTGATCTGGTCTGGAGCCAAGAAATTCCCTCGTGTGTGGGGCAGTTTAGTTTGGATGCCTGGCTAAGCATCCAATGGTACCAGAGCCTCCCCTCCCTGGGCTTTCCAACAAGGTAATTTGACTTTAACAGTGAAGGAATTCTTGGAGATATGTTACTGAGATAGAGGTATTTTACAGATATGGTTGAGATATCAGTGTTTTGTTTGGGAGTTATGAAAGATAGTTGGAATGAGAAGTCTCAGCAGTCCCAGCTGCTGAAGAAGTCTGTATAGATGTGTTAGGAGGAAGCGTCTTTGATTTTCATATAGAGTGACAGACACCACAACTCCAAAGCAGCAGGTTAAGGACAGGTCAAGTTTTCCTATTATTCTGAAGGCCCAAGACTTGATATATTTGAAATGGTGGAGAAAAACATATTCTTTGATGTGATAGTCATTTCAAATAAAATATCCACTGGTTCATTATGATTTAAAGTATCTCATTCTTAGTATATGCAAAAGAATAAAATGAACATCTTTATAATCAGTTATTATATTATTTCTAAATGGGTCTCTGAGACATTAATAGTAAAATAAGTATGAATGAAAGGTAGAAATGAAATAATGGGAAAGGCTGATGGGAGGCAAAAATATATAAATAAAAGAGTATGCATTATGGTAACAAAGAAAAGAATTATGAAAAGTAGCTAAAACTCATGTTGGTAAAGTAATAATATTTGACATTTTAAAATTGAAGGACTAGGTGAATTTTAAAAAATTTTCTTGCATTATTATAATAAACCACCTTTCAATGGTGTCAATTATATAGGAGTCCCATTAAATGTTTTACATTTAATGTCTTTGTGAATATTGCATTTTCATGCCTTTTGCCTGACATTTAATTTCATATCAGCATTACTTTTATGTGCCATTGGAGGTCTTTCATTTTTTATAATATTCATGCTCATAAATAAAATATAAATGACATATGCAGTGCTCAGTTCAGTTTTTTAGTAAACTGTTTAGTTGCTTTAATTTAGACCACATTATTAAAATGCATGCATGTAAATTTGTAATAAAAATTAACTTCTCAATGTTGGACTGTCAAGCAGATTTAATATATTGTTACAGTATTTCTCATTTTGTTTCTTCCTATGCAAACATACTTTTTCATTGAAAAGGTTATCTGTCATTAGTGTATCATATATTATCATACATAAAGAAATGTCACCTATAGGAAGAATTTGAATTTCATACATTTGAAGTAATATTCTAGTCACCTTTTCTCAGATAAAATTCCATTATTTATATTAGTGGGAGGTCTAGAAGATAATATTGTAAAAATAAATCTTTGTTTAGCTTTAGATGTATGCATACTGCTGAATATATGTTAGAAATAAGAATAACATGCATACTGATGAATATGACATGTTAGAAATAAGAAAAAATAATTAGAAAAATCTCAGGCAATTTGTTTCTTCTTTTGTTGCTTAGATAATTCATGAAAAGCAATTGAGTCTTGATTCTGTCATCAATTGTCAATTGAAAATTGTTTTATATTTTCTTAGTAATGACTGAACTTTGCCTGAACTTTGCAATTCTTGGTTTTCTTG
>JAJEJO010049576.1:396084-487260 GCA_020662805.1 Glaucomys volans
ACCACTGGGTCACATCCCCAACCCTATTTTATATTTTATTTAGAGACAGGGTCTCACTGAGTTGCTTAGCGTCTTACTTTTGCTGATGCTGACTTTGAACTTGTGATCCCAATTCTGATTTTCTTTAGTTTGTGGTTATAAGAGTTTGAAAGCTGAATATTAAAAATTTACATTGAGACCTTTAATTGGATCTTTAGTTAAAGAACAGATTTTCAGTATTTTCCCAATATAAATTTGGGAAGTTTCATATGATGCATAGTATGTTACTATGTAACAGAATTTTAAATGAACATTAACATGCTATACAATTGTGTTCTTTTTTCTTTCCCACCATTTAATCACAGCATCATAATTTATTAATGATTTTTCTTGATAACATTCTAAAGGAACATGTATGAATAAAACAATTTCAGAAAATAAAAAGTACAGATTCTAAGTGCCCTGGGTTTCCAATCTGGGTCTAAAATAGTCTTCCGTGTTATGATTATAGGAAACATAGCAAAACGAATTTTAGAATAAAGCACTTTCAGATTGTAGAAACCTGTTGATACTTCGTGAAAGGTAAAGATATTTAAAAAGTAAACCAATAAAGTACCTTTGAAAAATGTGAAAATAGAGTACTTAGTGGCCGCATGTAGATAAAAGCTTCATCTGTCTGTTCCTGGAAATCCAAAAGCCATAGTCAAAAAGCAGCAATTTAAGACCATTCACACTGGCTGAAAGGATAAAAAATTGCAGTGTATCTATCGAGCTAAGAGGCTCCTCCTGGCAGACGGCTCTCAAAGAGCCAAGTGGTGATTGTATTGATGTGTTAACTCTTGACACCCTCAAAACCCTCTTAGGCCAGTACAAACTTCACATACCAGGGAGAGGGACAGGGTGGACCAAAGGGTTTGAATGACTGAAAAAACAGGTCAGTGGCAGGTTGAATGTGATCTGTACCTGTCAAGTTCTAAGCAGTATTTTTTTGCTCTTTGTCCCCTCAACAGCAGACGAAGAGAGAAATTTTGAAAGTATTCCTAAGAAGATACCATAAAGTAGAGGTTGTGGTCTTTTCCTTGGAGCACTGTACTTGGAAGCAATTTTCCCTTATTCAAAACTCCAGTGTCAGGAAGCATAGATGTCTGGCAGGTGTAGTACGGAACAAATAACAAAGACCTTTAGGTCCTAGAGTCAGTAGCCCTCAGAGATCTAAAGATCAAGGCAGGACCATTAAGGCTGAATGGCTATGGAGACTCCTGGGGCTTGTGGTCACTTTGGTGACATATCAGGGATGAGTGAGCCCATAAGATCTCTGTGTCTGTTAACATGACACTAACTCTAGGAACTCTTTAGGACCATGAAAGCTGTAATGTTTAAGAGTGGATTTTGAGGTTTGACAGGTTGGGTAGCTCTTTACTTGCTAGCTGTGAAAATAGACTGAACCATGGAATGTGTGTAAATGAGAATAACAGTACTTTATGTATGAGATTATTTGATTGAATAGAACAGTGCATGAAAAACTAATCTTACAGTAAGTTCTTGTTTTAAGGGTTCAAGAAGTAATCTATTAGCCTATTATTTTAAATATAAAATAGGGATATTAATTCTGTTTACCCAAATCTAAGTATAAAAGATAAAATGAGACTTATGGATTTCTCTGACTAGAAGAGAAAAATATGTCTCCGATGTAGAAATCTGCAACTCCAAAAAGAGAAAACTTAGAAAAAACAAAATAAGAAACAAATCTTTCAGTTTAAACTGACAGCCTTATACATTAACAAGTGAAATCATCAGAAGACTGAGGGAACTTGAACAGGACCTGTTACAACCTTCTTTGCCCCTGACTGCAATGAAGCTTGCAAATACAGCAAAATTCAATTACAGTGACTTTCTGTAGCCAGAATATTATATTTTTTTCTCCTCTACTCCTTTATTTTGTACTTTCATTACTATTTTTATCTCACTTATATGCATTGCTAATATGAGCCACTTCAAATACTCTGAAGATGCAAATAATATAAATTTTGTGAAGTAAGTAAATATTTCTGGAGATTTAAACTATAAATGGAAATGATGACTGGCAAATAAAGACCCTCTAGAATCTAAGTGGAGCTGGAATTAAACACCAAAAAGAACCAGAAAAGGAGTCCATGGCAGGAATAAGAACTATTTACAAATCCCTAAGTCAAAATAGTTTTGTGATGTTAGTGAGATAAGCTCACAGGATAGATATTCTAAATAGTGCTATATGTTCAAGCTACTAGTTCAGGATACCCATAGGCTGTACTTTGTATTGCTTTGGTTCATTTTAATTAATTCTTCTCATTATCAAATCCTAAATTGAACTATGTCATTCTGCTATTGAAAAACCTTACTATAAATACAGGTCAGTGGACCCAAATAACCATCCAGTAGAGTGTATGACACAAATTGCTTCTGCACACAGGTCCCAGAAGAAAAGCTGGACTACTCAGGGAACTGGCAGGTGGTCATACATATGCAAGCGATCTGAAACAAATTTGCACAAACCGGCTGGATTTCATCAAATAATTTTCTTTCAAATCGTTCTGACTGCATTTTGCAATTTATAGCTCATTAATTTGGCATCCTATAAGCATTTCTTTTCATGTCCTTTAGAGATCAAGGTTAGGCAGAGTAAAGTTTTGGTCTTATACTCTAACTTTTCTGCTCTCCACTTTGCCTAAAATTCAGTATATCATTATCTATTTTAGAGTGGGCTTTAACTGAGGTTTTTCTTCCTAAATATAAGGCACAGATGATAATTTCCACTTAGTTTATACACACTGTTTATTCAGTTAGTGAGGCATGAACAACAAATTATTATTATTTCTTTTATTGCAATTACGTAAGGAATTGTTAATGCATTTACAGACACTATAGCAATCACCAAGGCCATTTAACAAAATCAGAGGTGAAAAAAAAATCATTATACTAAAAAATCAAGCCAGAAACACAGTCCTTTGAATTACTGTTTTTATAGTTTTATTTTTTCCCCTGCTTTTACGTTGAGACCATTAAAGCCTTCAACAACAAAAATGCATTCCATAAACATGGAAAATTTATTTGTACAAACCAGGTTCATACTGAAAATTTTATCTCAAATGGTTTTAACCTATACAGAATATTCTTAAATTTAGATTTTAAAATTCCTCTGGGTACTAATATAGTTCACTGATATAGTATCTAAAGTAATACTACATGAAGTTGCACAATGAATACCTTTTGATGAGGCACTGACATTTCTAAGAAATGTCTTTGCCTCAAATCAGTCCACTCACACCAGCAAATGATTTGACATTCAAAGCTTCAGGAAACACTGTATGAATATTTTTCTCATTGCACATAAAGATTCAATCATAGGACTGTCATAGGAAATTGAGAGTCTGCCTGCCTTATGTTTTAAAGTTAATCTGCTAGAGTCATTTATTTATTTTACCTGTAGAATAACTTTTACAAGCAGGAAAGGCTTGAGATATTTTCTGAATTCTAATAAGATCTACATAGTCTTTTATACTGTTTAAGTTAAAATACTATCAGTAACATTATAGCCAGTGGATCAAGTCAACCATCTCTGACATAGTGCTCTATAACAGAAATATATAAATATATACTTGGAGAGAGAGAGAGTCATGTTCATAACTATATATCACTAAATCCTGGAATTATGAAAAGGAATTCTTTGGCATTTTAGAAAATCTCAAGTTTTTCTAAAGATAGTAAAAAGAAACTCAACTCTGTAATTACAGATATAGACTTGGTGGTTGCAAACCAAGTCTATATAAATATTCACCAAATATCTCTCTTATCCCTCTGAACCATAGATGATAATTAAAAGAATTATTTCTCATACTCAACAGCACTTGATATACAACTCATTCCTCATTATCTTCAGGTCCTGGTTATTAAAACTTAAGATTTCTGGTCATGCTTTAACTTATTTAATTATGATTGTATTTTAAAGTCATATGCTTCAAATATTCCTGTCTTCTTTAACTCTCTGGAATTTCTGGAGTGACCCTTTTTTAGTAGATAGCTTACAGTATGTTTGATCCTGTTTTGAGCACTTTAAATAAATTAATCTCATTTATTTTTCATTATAACTCATAGATCTTGTGATATTATTATCTGTATCTTACAAATGTGCATTTTAAGCATAACAATGTTAAATAGGTGGCCCAAATTACATAGCAGAATAGGATTCTACTAGTTAGTTTCACTATATAGTCTACTATTTTGGAATTTATGAAGTCAGAACATTCATGCAGTAAATTTCCTCATAATTGTTGAACAAGAAAGAACTAGAACTATAATCATATCTCTAAGAAGCATTAGTAATGTGTAACTTCTTAGATAAAATTTTTGTTTAGCATGCATTTATTATCTAAAATATTTGCCAGCCACTGCTAGACTAGATCTTATTTTATATATCAAAATTTCAGTCTATTTCTGTATTTTCCTTTATTTCTATGTAATTTACATAGTTTCAGTCAGTTAGAATGTGTGAAAGAGATAAAATTAAGCAGCATCAAGTTTTTTAAAAAAATGAATCATGTGTTGTATAGATGCAAATTCATTTTTATTGATCTAAACCTGACAGGGTCTAAAAAAATACCTTTTAGTTCAACTTGTATCTGCTTTATTTTTGCTTTTAGAGGGATAATTGTATATAAAAGATAAATGTTTTAGTATATTGAATTGTAAAAACAATTTAGCCTTCAGTGTGGCCCTGGAGGGAAGGGTTCTTATCTAAGGGAATAGATCTATTGAAAGCTGGGAGAATATATTATAGTTTTCAAAAAATTCGATTCTTTAAAAAAATTGGATTCTTTAAAAAAAAGACCAAGTGTCACAATATAGAAAGTAAGGATGTTATAGATATTTCCATTAGAGGAAATGTCACAAGCTTCTATGACCTTATCTACACCAAAGTGCATCTTTTTGGAGAAAGATTTATGTAGAGTATATATATATATATTTTAAAATCTGCTGCATGTATTGTTTTAATCACTCCCAAGCCTTAAAGTAATATGACAATTTAAAACAAGTGAATCATGTAGATGAGTAATAGAAAAATATGAAGTTTGAATGATATAATTATATGATTATATCTAAGACATATCAAATATATCTCTAACATCTTCATTTTGCTTAGGAATTTGGAAGTTCTGGTTCAAAGAAATATGATATATCCTTTACTTGTCTCAAAAAGCATACATATTATAAAGAGAGCAACATTCTTTGTGGGACCAATGGGATAATTTGTTGCTTCAAAATTGAATATATTGCTGGATTTGATTCACAGCACTTCAAAACAAACAAGCAACTTGAAATTATCACCAAAAATTTTACTTATTGGGTAGTTCAGTACTCATTTTATTTGTAATTGGTTTATTATATATGTATAATAAATGTAAAACCAAACTATTAGGGCAAATATATGTGTGCTAGAGTTTTACAAGAAGTCTATAATGCTTTTTCTAAGGGAAGAAAATGTTAAAGAAACAGACTACTAAGTTTTAAAATATAACAAATCTGTATATATGTAACATTTATGCTTCTATACTTATGTATTTATAAATTTCATATGCACTTATATTTAAAACACATAATATAATGCATTTAATTGCTTTTGCCAAGTATAGGATTGAAATTCTTTGTTACATAGATTATCATATACTCACCTTGGTAATTTTCCTGAAATATTTTGGATTTTGTACTATCAAGTGACTTCATCTACCTTTGACCCAGATAGTGTTCTCCTGGAATATAGAATACAGTGAAGATTTATTAATGTGTAATGAGTCCAGAAGTGGTAGTAAGGGTGTCAGGCAGATATCCATCATGGTGAGGAGTTAATATCTGTATCTGCATTACATTCTAATTGATGGCTCTGTCCGATGTTTGAAAAGCGTTAAATTGCTGATGTACATGTGATGGAATGCCTATTGTCAAGCTAGAGATGAAAACTCTGCCTCATCTTCACAGCTGGTTTTAAAATGATTTGTAGAGAAATGACTTTGAATGTTTGTGTTGGAGGTCAGAATTAGAAATCTCACATTTCTTAGCAAATTGCATATACCACGTCTTCCTTGAGTATAAACCATTCTCTATAATTCAGTTATTTTTTATTTATTTTTTAAGAAAAGCCTCTAGGGAGAGAGACTTCTTTATAACTATATTGAGACAGTATCTGAGTAAATTAATCAATAATGCATAGCTGACAGTTTTAAAATGTAACACATCATGCAAAGATAGTAGCAAATTTATTGATATTTAAGCTAAAAAATTTCCATAGTGTAGGAAATTGAAGTTTATAATCCCTGTTAAAATAAATTGGTTTGTGAAGTATTTAACTTCAGTTTACCACTAACTTTGTAGTCATGTTTTTATAAAACTGGAAGTCACATTAGGAAGGATGTACCCAAACATTACTTTTCTCAGTCCTACTAGTTATTAAATTTTGGATCTGTTTCCTCTTTTGTAACACAACAGAGTTGGAATCAATTTTAGAAATCCTTTATTCTACTACCTTCAGATTTGTTCCTATAACTAGTACTTTCTATTAAAAGTTTCTTTAAATGAAGTGTGAGTTGGTTTCTTCCTCTATTAATCAACCATCCCTTAACCTATCTGAATAACTATCACTAACTTCATGTGGTACCCTCTTTCTCTGCTTGTTCTGATGTGAAAGAAAACAGAATTCAAGTACTGCACTTTCCTGAGTCAGGAGCTAGGGATGTGGTAGAGCACTACCTAGTGAATGGGGAGGCCAGGGTACTATTCCTGGTACCAAAAAATAAAAAATAAATAAACCAAACAAAGCAACAGTAAAAACTAACAAATAAAAACAAAAATCAAAACAAGGGAGTCAGGATGGAGTAAGAGGAGAAAGTATGGGAAACCATACCTGATGTTATTCTAATACATACCAAATAATACCAGCATAAAACAATATATAGAACTTTAATTTCTATATATAGAATAAATGTGAAAGAAGAAAAAAGCTAAACAATTGTAAGTGTCTGTGTGAATATTTTGCAATCTCTTCTCCTTCTCCACAATGTCTTATATATTTTCTTCTGCATTGTTTAATTAACTTTACTACATCCAACGATCCTTGATAGTTTTTTTCTCCTCTAAAACCAGAAATGTTAACTGGTGAGGGTAGATATGCCTAGATACTGGGGAGGATAAGGAAGGGGGATCATGAGTTTGAGGCCAGCCTGTGCAACTTAGTAAGAATATGTCTCAAAATAAAAAGGGCTGGGAACGTAACTCAGTGACAGTGTACCCCTGGGTCCCATCCCCAACACTGAACCAACAAGCCAGAAATCTTGATTCTAACTCATATAGCCTATCCAGCATTCAGTGAGTGCCCTGGGTTCACTGTCTCACCTAATCCTAATGATGATCCTGTGGGGTCCATGAGTTTGATATTGTTATCATGCCTGCGGCATAGGACGGAGCCCTAAGTTACAGGAAAGTTGTCTTACCCAGTAACTCCTTTTTCTAGTTTTCTCTCATTGTCTCTGGCTCTGTGCTTCATCCTCAGCCACAGCACACCACTGTGTTTTCAAGTGGGTCATTCTCATTCCCTCCGTTTATAAATTTTCCCCTGCCTCAATGCCTTCCTCTCACATTCCTCTTCTCCTGCCATAAGCTACTCAAAAGTCATTTTCTTAAAGAATCCTTTCTCATATTTTCTACTTGAATCAATCTCACCTAAGTTACCCTGGAGCTTTTTATATTTATTTGACTTCCTTGTTTGTTTATGTATTTGACTCTGATCATATTGTTCTCTACTTAGGGGATAAGGACCTATATATCTTTGTCATTATGTCTCTCCCAATACCTGATACACATCTTTGAGTCAACTCTGGACCAAAATGAATCCTGATTATAGGGTAACACATTGCCAGGTGCAGTGGCACACTCCTGTAATCCCAGCAGCTCAGGAAGCTGAGGCAGGAGGATCACAAGTTCAAAGGCAGCCTCTTCAACTTGGCAAGGCCCTCAGCAACTTAGTGAGACCCTGTCCCAAAATAAAAAATAAAAAGACTGGGATGTTGCTCAGTAGTTAAACCCCTCTGGGTTCAATCCCTGGTACCAAAAAATAAAATAAAATATTGGGAAGCTTATTAAAATTCTAGTCAGAAGTACAATTATTTTCTTTTGCGAAATTTAATAACTTAAAAATTCAGAACATTTGAATTTTATCAGCCTCCATTAGCCAGGATTGGAGCTACGTATAGCCATAATTCTGTGCATAATGTTACTTCCTTTGATGAAGTTCTTGTTTGCCTCTTTTTCATTAGAGATCACTTGTCAGTCACTAGCCATAAGGCAATTAGATAATCAATTTTCACTTGAGCTCTGTCCTTTTTCCACCACAGTGGGATACATAGAAAAATCATAAAATATAGTGAGGGACCGTAGAGCCCAGCTGGGGTGACAAATCTAATACACAGAAAATTTAAGTATAAATGTTCTTAATCTGCAACAATAATACACCAGTGGATTATTGAGTACAGACTTAAGACCACTTGCAGTTAATTAGCCCAGTTATCCTAATTCTACTCTGTAGGATGCGACAAACTGTCATCCAAAAATGTGTAGGGGAGAAAAACCTCCATCTGCTACTCCTGTAGTAAGGTTATAAGGCCAAACTCTCCTAGGCTGGCAGAAGGCTTCCCACTTTGGATTGTTGCCACACAGGATTTTTATTTAATGTTTACAGACCCAGACCAATTCATGTCACTAATTCCTTGGAATATCTTAGTGCTCCCAGATAGCCCTAAAAATGTTCACTTCTTTTAGTAGTTTGTAACTATATAATGTATCATATTTTGCTGCTTCTATTTCTTTTTGTTGTTGTTTTTGGTTTGTTTTGTTTTGATTTCAGGTCCTGGCATTTGAACCCAGGGTCTCACACATGCTAAGCAAGAGCTCTATCACTGAACTACATGCCTAGCTCTTTTTAAATTTTATTTTGAGACAGGGACTTGCTATATTGCCCAGGCTGGTCTCAAACTCATGATCTCAGTCTCTGGAGTAGCTGAGATTACAGGTGTATGCCACCATCCATGCCCAGCTGCTTCTTTTATTTATGTAGAGTATTTTGTGTACTACTTAGTTATTCTGCCTGTTCTTATCTGATATTTGTGTTTTTAAAACCAGCTGTCATAATGTAATCATCCTAATTTCTTTTATAGTTTTCCCTGTTAATACAAGTCACCATTTTATTGGTTTTGCCCTTTGATTTTTTAAAGTTGTTTTAAAATGTGTAAGTTTAATTTTGCTTTCATTATAATAATTATTCTCCAGTGCAGTTGTACATTTGTGACTTCTGCTATTCTGCTGAATTTCAAAGGTTAATTGTATATAAGTATGTAATTTTAAAAAAGTTTTCTGATGTCCTCTCCACCAAGAACCTTTTGCTTTTATTTTTAAAAATTTCCTTTCCTAAATGAACATTAACAGCAACACATTATTAAACAGTTATCTCAAATATGACTTTCTGTAGGGAGAGACTTTTCCCTCTATTATGATCACTAAAATTTTGTGGATATCAATAAGGTTTATTGAGTTTCTTATTTGTTTTTCTTCACCTTGTAAATGTTTTAAAAATTGCTCATTTTAAGAAAACATATTTTTTATTTTCACAGATAAAAAGATGGCATATCAGAAGGTCAATGCAGATCAAAGAGCTTCAGGACACTCACAATACTTGGACAGCGATGACCTTCAAGCCACTGCTCTTGATTTAGAGTGGGACATGGAGAAGGAACTGGAAGAACCTGGTTTTGATCAGTTTCAACTAGATACTGCTGAGAATCAGAACCTTGGGCACTCAGAGACTGCGGACCTCAATCTTGATTCCATTCAACCAGCAACTTCACCCAAAGGACGATTCCAGAGACTTCAAGAAGAATCTGACTATGTTGCCCATTATGCGAGATCTGCACCAAAGAGCAACCGCTGCCACCTTTTAAAAATACTTTGCACAGCCACCATATTATTTATTTTTGGAATTTTGATAGGTTATTATGCACATACAAAATGCCCTTCAGATGTCACATCCTCAGGAACAATTGATCCTCAGTTATATCAAGAGATCCTCAAGACAATCCAAGCAGAAGATATTAAGAAGTCTTTCAGGTAGGTGTAGAAGAAATGGATGTTGGTGGGATGTGTTCCTGGGAAAGATGTCCCACAGGGGATATTGAACTAGCAATTTTGCCATGACTTAAGTCAGTGTTACAAACTGATAAACATAACTTATGTTTATCAGAACAGAAACTTTGCAGAGGGGGACCTGTTTTCTGATTTATGGTACTGCAATACAAATTTGTGATGCTGTTTCATGAATTGATAATAAGGACCACAACCACCATGAGGACTGAAAGACTCTAGCCAAAGGGTTTTCTCCCTTTTGGGAAGCCCAGTTAGGCCAAGTTGGATAGTAAATATTGGCAGACATAAATGTAATAAAAACTAGGGCAGTAGTCATGTGATTGAAATTTTTAATGAATCAGAATAAAAGAAACCTGCATTATGCACTGAAGTAGCTATCTTCAGTTATAGATGTGCAGAGATAGTGTTCATTCTCCTGTGTTCCTGAATTTTCCAATGAGCACTTTCTATTTAAACATTCTATGTTCCACACAGACAGTTCTAAAAATCTTATCTCTCTGTTAAAGGTGACTGTACTAACCAAAATGTGTTGATTTTAAATAAGAAAATATTTTTATTCAGTCCTTAAATTTGAGTTCTTGGGAAAAGCTTTACCGATGTCATAAAACTTGTGGATAACTTAAAAATGTCTCTTATATTACTGGCATACACACCAAGTTGTAAAGGGTTTCATAGTTTACATATTTAGTGAAATGAGAAATTGGCAGAGGAAGACTGGATATGACCAGATATGACTGGACATACATCTTCCATATTTTCAGAAAAAAAGACTGTCATGGGTGAATCAGCTATATCATTTGTAGACAGGTAGAGTAGAAAGGTACTACTCTACCTGGTTTACATTGATTTATTACAGCCAGATGTTGGCATGTGTGCATTCCTAGGGATCTTCTCAGGAGAGCATGTCCCCTGAAGATGCATTGTCTAATTCCTGTACTGACGTATCAGGTTTATTGATGTTGATGAATTCTAATCCTCTACCTGAAGATAACATGTGACTGATGAGAATGTGTTTCCTACATACTTCTATGTCTGCTATTCACCGTTGCTTAAGCATCACTGGAAATATAATATGTGGGTAATAATACTTTTCATTGTATTTCACAATGTGAAATTGTTTATATTGGATTAAGCCAAAAGATATCCCATTGTATCAGTCATGATCCAACCAACATATCAGAAAACTTCTTGAATGTTTCAAGTAAAGGATATTTAAAGAATGGATATAATTCCATCAAGGATGGAAAATGAAAAATAACACAGGGGATATTGCAGCAGCCCAGAAGTGAAGCCATTTTTAAAACAAGGCTGGAGGAACTGGTAGAGCTGGAACTTACTTTGTATATTAGTATAGGGGATAGATAGCCTTAGTTGGAGACACCACTGAAGACAGAGCCCAAGAAGAGCCATGGCTTATCCTTTCCTCTTGCTCCTCAGTGTCTTAGCAGTTGTCCCAAGACTGATCCAAGCAGGAGGCTGACTCACATCCTGGTAACTCATCCTAGAGGGATCAGCTCCCTGGGATAAAGGCTGGACAGGAGAAAGACAACTGGTCTTTCACAAATAGATTTCAGTGGTTCAGGGATGTCATTTTAAAAAACAAGCAAAGAAAAAAGAAGAAACTTGAAAATTGTGTTTACCTTAACTTCATCATGGACTCCCATTCTATATTACAAAAGTGTCTCCTGCTAAAGGATCCATGGGTTTAATTAATTAATTAATTTATTTTTATTTTTTTGAACCAGGGATTGAACTCAGGGACACTCGGCCACTGAGCCACATCCCCAGCCCTATTTCGTATTTTATTTAGAGACAGGGTCTCACTGAGTTGCTTAGGGCCTCGCTAAGTTGCTGAGGCTGGCTTTGAACTCGCAATCCTCCTGACTCAGCCTCCCAAGTCGCTTGGATTACAGGCGTGCGCCACCACGCCCGGCCTTAATTTATTTTTAATAGTAAGGATAATTACATTTCCCTCAGCCACTTATTAGTTTTTATTTGTAGGCTAAATGTATCTTATAACCCAGCCTACTTCCCTCTTTATTTAGCTCTTCTTAAGTTTAAAGTCAAATATGTATTTATAAGTCCATGAGGAAATTCATGGCATGCCTTTTGTTTACCAAAGTAGGATACATACAGGTTTTCTTTCCTTGGCTTTCTCTGTCTTGCTTGTTTTAATTTTTTAAGTATTGTAGACATATTTAATAGCTCAATTACATCTTCTTTGCAAATAGTAACTAATATTAAAATTAAAAATATATGGTTAAGTAGAAATATTATTTCTCTCAGAATGGAAATTGAAGAATAGTAATGATTATATTTTAATATTACACCATGAAATCGACACAATGAGATATGTTTTAAAACAAACTACAAATATATGACCAAGGAATTTATTTTCCCAGGGAATATTTCATGGTTGGACACAGATTTACTATTATGCTCCATCAAATAGTCATAGTTATTTTTTTCTTTTTAAGATAACAGATTTTATTCTCCAAACTTTAATATTTTCATTACAAATATGTTTGCAATAACTTTCTCTGAATAAGACTTCCTCATTAAGAGAACTTTTCCCTTGATAGCCCTGCTAATTACTTGCCTTATGATGATTATCTGTGTTTACTAAGTCATTTAAGCCTTAACTCTGTACACTATAGATTCCTGCTGTTATTTTCCATCATCTTGTGTTTATCTTGGGTTCTTTTTGGCTCAATATTTGGGGTAGGAATTTCTATCTCTCCTATTGGTTCTTCAGTCCTGTTCAACCTCTAAGGGTATGTTGGATGCTGCACAGTGTTCTAACAATTGTGCAATATAAAGTATTACACAATAGACTCCATGAAAAAATGGACCAAACTTGCTTTGTGCACTATTAGACCCCATGTTCTGTCAGATGTTGAGGAAGTGCTTTTTAAGGGAGGAAATAAATACAAACATAATTGTGTTTAATTCTTTGATTATATTATGTAATTTGAAAAATTGCTTTACTATTTGGATTTTTATATTATGATTATATTCAAATATTATATCGTGAATATAGTATTTATTTACATTGCAATGTATTTTAAATTATAATATTATAATTCCTCAGAGAATATGCTATGTTATGATTTTTTAAAGCAACACTCCTATCAAAACCAGATATTATAAAAATGTTAAAATGTCCCCCTCAGTGACTTACTTCCAGCTGAGGCATGAGAACAGTTGATACTACATTTCTAAGAACAGTATGGAGAACTTGGGAAAAAGAAAAAAAGATAGCATAAACCCATAGATGATCTCCCTTTGGCAGCTTATGAGAGTTTGGATAAGCTAAGTCATAGGATTGGAGAGAAGGAGAAAAGGATTTTGGAGAGAACTCTTGGGATGCTATAGGTCCCAGTGTGTTCTCTAGGAGGAAGCCTCAACTTGGTAGAAAAAGAGTTTAACAGAACTATGTGGAAGAACATATCTGCCTCATTCACAGTATAACTCCCACCTGAGAAATCTAAGTGGTGACATGGAATGGCTAGTGGCTGCTAAAAATGCAAAAGAGAAAAAACAAGCATTTAGAGGGGAGAAGCGAGAGCTATTGTTATATGTCTGGGTGACTGGGCACTGTATAAAGTGTAAGCCAGGAACTTATGCTCATGTTAAAGGAAGGTGAGGAGACTCCACTTGTATAATGCATGATTCTCCCTAGAACCTCAAAGTCCTGCACAAGAAAAAAGCTTAGCTGAGCTGGGTGTGGTGGTGCATGCCTATAATCCCAGCAGCTCAGAAGACTGAGGCAGGAGGATCACTGAGTTCAAAGCTAGCCTCAGCAAAAAAGAGAGGCACTAAGCAACTTAATGAGACCCTGTCCCTAGATAAAATACAAAATAGGGCTGGGGATGTGGCTCGGTGTTCAACTGCCCCTGAGTTCAGTCACTAGTACCAAAAAAAAAAAAAAAAAAGAGAGAAGAAAGAAAAGCTTAGCTGAGAACTCTTCCTACAATTAGAGATGTACCATACTAGCACATAGAGTATTGGTCAAGGAAGAGGAGAAACTTGAGCTGGGATATGACTCAATGGTACAGCACATGCTTAGCAGGTAAAAGAACCTGGGTTTGATTGCCAGCACAAAAACAATACAGAATCTTCCAGATACTTTGGCTACCCTTTACCTGTTCTCTGTTGTTTTGTCTCAACCCTGGAGGTCTCAGAAACTCTTAGGGAAGATGTGTAAAAGCAGCACTTACAGCACCATGACAGTTCTCTCCAAAACCCTTTTCTCCTCCATTCTTTGACAGCTAATCCAAACTCTCTTGAGATACAAAAGGAAGATGGTATGTGAGTTTATACTATCTTTTTTTTTTTGAGTTCTTCATATTGGTCTTAGAAATGTACTATCAATTGTCTTCATGTTTCAGCTGAAAGTGAGACTTTGATGATGATACTTAAACATTTTATTAAAACTAGTATCTAGTTTAGTTTTTGATAGGAGTTGTCACTTTTTCAAGTCAAAACTTGTCACCTTTTAAACACAAAGGAAAAGATGACTACTCTTCTATCCTTGACTTTTAAGGTTCACAATCAGGATATAGCCAAAAGCATAGGCCCGTTCAACATCTGACTATGAAGTGATACTAAGCATTTTAGTCACAAGAGTATCTCATGTCACTTGATACTGAGCATAATTTCTAGAGTTTTTATCCAGGAATAGGGAAAAAGAAAACATAAACAAATAATTAACAACTAACCTCGATAAAGAAATGAAAATGGGGGAATGTTTACTCAATGTAGAGGTTCTGTATGTATTTTTGAGTATTTTAGAAAATAACATACTTGAATAATGTGTTGAGTCATGGAGAATCATTGGGAGATGTACTGACTGCATATCCAAATTAAGGACACTAGTTACCAAATAATAAAGCCCACGTAATAGGAACTCCTCTCTCTACTATTTGGTATCATGTGGACCAAATAAAAGAAAATCAGTCAGAGTTTTAGCCATATTTGATGACATTTGTTGATGTGGTCAAAATTAACAGAAATATAAAGACCATGTTAGTGTATGTTTGTGTTTGTGAATGTATATTTGTGTGTGTACATCGTTCAATATTCTAATTAGACTCTCAGGGTCTCCTATGCTTTACTTTTTGCTATTTGGAAAATGTATGTACTCACCCTTTTAGATTGCTCCCTTTTTTCCTTCTATACATCTTTCTTGTAGGTACATGTTTATTCAGATGCATATCATATGTATTCAGAGGTATCAGACTCAAAATAGGTCATTAAAATTTGCTTTGATGTTTGCTTTTGAAGCAGTGACTATTGGGAAAAATGCTAATTTATTGTAAGGATCTAAACAGTTGGCTGGCTTCACACACCAGTCTATGAGTAAGAATTATTCATTTGATCAGACCCTATTGTTGCAGAATCAGGATCTAATCTACTCCAGGGACCTCAGTAGGCACAGTTCTCTGATTTCATTGAAATGTTGACCATCAAAGCAACTGAACTCCCTATCTGCACTGGTGTTTCTTTGTATTCTTGCATCTTTACCCAATGCTAGCTGCTATGTTCTCCAGCACAGTATTCCTCTATTCCTCTTTTCTAGAATGAAATATGATTATTATCCTTTTGGGGGCCAGAGACGTTTGTGACTGTTTGAAGTGCTTATCTCTAGCCTAATCTGCTTCAGCCAGTTGAGAAGCTGGTCACCTAGTACAAAACACATTTACCTGGGACTGTTGAGGGAGCACACAGAAGGAACTTGAATATGACAGGTACAATGTATTTCTGTGCAATATGTCATGGGTTATATTTTTGAATGGAATGAATACATATACACACAGATATATTAAAGACATAAAAGCATTACTGAACAAAGTATGTTGAAAACTTTGAAATTAGTTAGAAAACAGAATATTGTAATAATAAAATGTTTACATTGGATAATCCAAGGAGACTAAGTATATTTTTTAATACAGGAGTTAGTCTGCTTTTTCATAGCTGTAGATGCTGTGAAATGATAAGATGAAAAACAGAAACTGTGTTGTACACTAAATTATGGCTAATATGTTTTTTAATGGAATGAACATTATTTTTTCTTAATTATATGTGCACTATATACAAAAGTTTTAAATAACAAAGTAGAAACCACCCATAATTCCATCACTTTTAAAAAAAATCATTATTTCTATTTTTGCCTATCAATCAACAAAATTGTATTGTCATGTATTTGTTTTTGACAAATTCTTTAGAATTTTATTTACTTCGAATATACTTAGAACCATTTTCAGGTCAATATGTGCAAATTTAAATCATTATACTAAAAATTGGTATTCAATTATTTCACATAACTTATTTAACCTCTTCCTTATAAGTGAGTTTTAGGTTGTCTCTATGAATATTCTTTGGCCTAAATCTTCTGTACTTTTAAAATTATTTCCTTCTGATAAATTCTTGAAAGCAAATCACAGCTTCAGAGGGCTTACATTTGTTTAATTGTTTGCCTTATGTTACAAAATTGCTCTGCAACATGAAGCAAACAACGAAACAAATCAGCTTTCTGGGTCCTATTATTATTTATTTTTCAAAGACCAAAAATAATATCAACATTTGCATTTGTTAATTGACTCTAGGTGTCCTTTTGCATATGTAAACTACTTTTTAAGGAATTTATCCCCATTTCTATAGATTTTTCCCTATGGCCTTTATAGGTTCAGAAACTAAAATACTGTAATATCCACTGTTCTGGATTTTATTTAGTGCATCCATTTTATTTATTAAATTTATTAACAAATAAAATTAAAACAACTACCAAAATCTATAAGAAGTCTTTTTAAATAATGTCTACATTATTTGAATAGGGACAATATTTTAACTTATTATCTGACTTGGTAAAGTTAATTAAGCAGGGATGTGTTATACTGTGAAATCATCTTTATGAACGTAAGTGAAACACCATATGTTTTTAGCTGGGGACTAGCTCTCCAAAAGCTAAGGAAATGTTATAAATTATCTCAATAATATGGTAACCAATGAGACCTTGTCTGAAAACCTAGTTTACATGGTGTTTCATATAGAGGCATCTTTTATTAATGATTTGATTTAATATGATAAATAAAAACAGATTTCAAATCTTATTTGTTTTCTCTGCTTCTGAAATGTACTTTAAAAATCACCTTCTTTTGTGATTCCTTTTTCTTTTTCTACTTATTATCTTCCTCCTCCTTTTCTTTTGGCAGCTAAATAGTATATTTAGTTTTCCTGTATATGAGTGGTATGTTTTATTGTACCAGTCCAACCTTAGGGTTAACACTATTTCATTAAGTTACCTTGCTTTTATAAAACACCAAAATAGCAACAACAAAAATCAACAAACAGGCAAATGAACTGACATTTCTCAAAATGAGTATGAAGAAACAAAATAAGCATTAAGCAAAATAAGGTGGCGTATGCCTGTAATCACAGCAGCTTAGGAGGCTGAAACAGGGGGATCTCAAGTTCAACACCAGCCTCAGCAACTTAGCAAGACCCAAAGCAACTTAGCAAGATCCTGTCTCAAAATTAAAAAAAATAAAAAGGACTGGGGATGTGGCTTAGTGGTTAAACACCCCTGGTTAAAATCCTTCGTACCAAAAAAATAAATAAATAAAAAGAAGAAGAAGAAAAAAAAGAAATTAGTATAGAGGTTCCTCAAATGATCAGGAATGGAACCACTTTATGATGTAGATATATCACTCCTGGATATTTACCCAAAAGAATTAAAGTCAGCATACTTTAGTCATACATGAACAGACCTATATTTATATTGAACTGCTATAAACATAGCAGTTCATAATAGCCAAGTTATGGAACTAGCCTAGATGTCAGTCAATACATGAATGGATAAAAAAATGTGGTGTATATATTATACTGGAGTTTATCTTAATCATAAAGTAAACAAATGTAATTGCATAATTTTCAGGAAAATAGATGGAAATGGAGAGTATCATGTTAAGCAAAATATGTCAGACTCAGGAAATGAAGGGTTTTATGTTTTCTCTCATGTGGAAGCCAAAGAGAATAAAGGGAAAAAAGAATCTAAGAAAATAGAAGGATCCCAGTAGGGTAGGAAAGGGGACCTTGGGGAGGGTGTAGTGAAGGCAAAGGGAGGTATTGGTAAATCAAAGTGATCCAATTATTTTATGTGCATGTACGAATATGCCACAATGAATCCTACCATTGTGTGTAATTATTATGCACCAATAAATTATTTTTTAAAAAGTGAAGGCAAATTTACTGCATACATACTGCTACTTCCTCTTCTGTGCATGTAAGTCATTAGCACCCTTTACCCTTTATCAGACTGCCTCAGATTCCTCAAATCACACTCTGAGCAGCCCTTATCAATTAATCAGAAGTTCACAGAAGATTTGCCATTCTTATCCTATGGTGTCCCTATACTAGATCACATGATAAGAATTAGGCTCTTACAAATTGTAGGGTGGATTTCACCCTTCTGGAAAGATAAATCCCACACTTTACCAGGACAACTAGATGCAGCAAGAACCAAACTTATGGGTGCCCTTATCCAAAATCTTTAAACCCAGCTTTTTAGCGTCTACTATATTTTTGTGGTCCTTCCTGTACACAGTTGATCACTGAAAGGGAAAACTCTGTTCAAACTATCTGGAAATAAAATGTGTGATTTACCTTTTCATACACATATTTGCTTACTTGCTCATCCAGAGACACAAGAAAGTAAGCAGCTATATTGCTTTTTTGTCCATTTCTTTTAACCCAGAACCTAGGTTAGTTTACTTGTAGAATTTTTATCTTCCTTCATTCACACAACCTCCTTATTTCTTTCAGTCTGCCTATTCCACACCCACTCTTACCACTATGCTTCTTTTCTCAAGGAATGTCCGGTTCCTCTAGTTTCATGGTCAAGAAAGCTGACAACAGCACATTCCCTCTATTCCTAATGAGGGATGCAATGGAGTTCTTGGAGACACATACTGTTTTTATGGTTATCAGAGAGCTAGAAAGGCTATTTTATATTAGTGGTTTGTCTTTCCTCAGACCTCAAAGGGATTTATTTATAGCTGTTATGCTTTTGTACAAATGCAAAGTTTTGCTCCTGTTTAATGATGATACTATCAGCAACTATTCTCCTCTAGTCTCCAGCTTTATTTTCCAACTATTTTCTTCTCCTCTCCATCATCTTCTTTTCTACCCTTCTTGTTATTTTATTTTGTCTCCAATTTCAGTATTAGAGGGAGTGAGAATACCATGGTTGGGAGAAATGAAGGGAGCAATAAAGCAACTGCTATTTTAATTGAAGAAAACCGTGTAAATGTATAACAAAAGACACATAATTCAATCTATGCAAATTGTAACAAAATGATTTTAACAGTAATAGAGTGACAGTTCCTAAAGGAAGTAATTAGCTATTCTATCATTGATCTCTCCAGATAATAAATGTGCATTGTCTTAAATTTAATCACAAAAGGAATACATAGGATAAGATTTATTTAATTATGCATAGTATTTCATTGCTCTGAACTTTAGATAAGGCAATTGCTTAACTCAGAGTTTCTCAATGTTATGCAGAACAATATTAATTCTCTTAACTAACTGGATCCAATTCAGCCATGAAAGTTTAAGCTTCACACAGTTCTTAGGCATTTGAGAGCCCACCAATAAGATAAATGATGATTGTGGCAGAGGGGATTTTGCCTGCAATGACCTTCTCCATCTTCACTTGTTCAAATACTGCCTTTCTTGGAGATCTGGCTCAGGTGCCAGGTCCTTCATGGAGTTTTTATTTGTCTCTCAACAGTTGAGGTTTTTCTGTATTTATCCTGGTAACTTAAATACATTATTTTCTCTGTTTTTATTGGTTTCAATTACCTTTAACTTTTTCAGTGGAGAAAGAGGGTCTAGCACAGTATATGAGTCATAGTATACAAGCACTCAGAAGTCCTTACTTCAAAAGAGAATGAACCCAGAATACAGATGGTCTTGACAAGCCTTCATGTGAACTATCTTTTACTTATTTATTTATTGGAAAAGAAAAGAATGTATTACAGCTGGTTACATGTGTATCTTATTGAAATTTTAAATGAAAGCCCTGTATACACACAAAAAAACCCTTTGATTTTTAAATCACATTTTATCTACATTCTTATAGTATGTACTCAAGAGTTGGTTTTGAAGGTAGAGGATTTTCTTTGTTCTCATGGAAACAGATGCTGAGAGGCAACTGTATTCCAGGTCCTCTGAAAGTTACTCCATATTTTGTAATGAAATTCTGTTTAATATTGAAAGCATTCCTTTTCTAAAACAAAGAAGCAAAAAGGAAAAGAACTGACAAAATGATGATGATCACATGATCACAGGTTGTAAGGAGGCACAAAGTTGATCCCTTCATAGGTCATTTCAATGTCCATCAGTTTCAGTTTCTGTAAGTGTTGTCTCAGTCTTCCTTTCCTTCTCAGTGGGTACGATCAAAGGGCTCTCTCTGTCCTCTCAGCCCCACCCCACATCCTGCTGTCTCTCTCATACACATGAACACACACACAAATTATTTTATTCAGCAAATTGCATACTGAGATTAGGTTACATACTTTCCGAGTAAGCAAATTTCCTCCTCTTAACCTTTTTCACCCAATATGTGTGATGTATAATATCAGGACTAATTTAGATTATTGAGTTTTAAAATGAGGAAATCTGAATTTTTGTCATTTGATTTTTGTTATAGCTTTAATTGGACAAATATATTTTATAAAATTTCAGTGACCGTGTTCTATTATCTGTGAAACATTTCTGTCAGATCAATATCATCTGTCAGTACAGGATACCTGTGCAGGACATTGATCAACCTTAAGGCTAGTCACATTTTTTTAAATATCTCTTTTCCTGCATTGACTATAATACACTTTTCCATCCCTTCACTTTTTGATCTTATTCATTCCAAAAAAGGACCAAGATCAGTCAGATGTAATACAAGGAAATAGCAAACCTTTTTCTTTGAGGATCAAGTGTGTCAGTTTCCTGCAGATTCACTTGACTTCCCAACACTCTTGCTGTAGAAAAGTTGGTAATGATCACATTTAGTAGAGTGAAGTTTAAGTTAAACACAGGAAGGTGGAAGACGGATCATCTGCTTCTGTCATCCATGTTTCTTTTTAATGTCAACAAAATCGAGATTCAAATGGCAGACATGGTCCTTTAAGACTTGCAATTTGAAAATCTCAATCCATACTTTGGAAATTAAGATATTTGAAAATTTCTGCTAAAATATTAATTTTATAATTTCTTAAGAGTCATTTACAGGGTACATTTATAGTAAAATATAGTTTTAAATGGATGATTTATGTAAAATCCATCAAATCCAATTAAATGCTTTGTTATATTAATAATTTCAAATGAATATTTCTAGCTGATGAGAGAGAAAATAGTCAGTGGGTAATTCAAGTGCCAAAAATCTCTGCTCCAGTACCCCCATCCTACGACACTGTTTTCAGAATGGATTCGTGATTTTATTTTCCAAATTGTAGGTACTGATTCAACCACATTGCAATGGCCAGTTTTATGAATCAAAGTGGCTTGGTCACTGTACCCGGATGCTTGATCAAATATTATACTAGATGTTTCTATTACTATTTTAAAGATGAGTAGACTTTGAATAAAATAGATAATGTGGGGGAATCTCATACAATACATGGGAAAATTGACCTCTCAACAGGAGGGAATTCCATTTACCCACTCCACTGCCTTTGGATTTCAGCTGTGATTCTTCCCTAAGTCCCTAGACTGCCAGCCTACCCTGCAGGTTTTGGACTTGTCAAGTATTCACAATTGTGTGAGCCAATTCCCTAAATTAATTCTCAATCTCTTTGTCATTCTCTCTCCCACCTCTACCTTATAACACATACACACCACGCACACACACCATATAGGCTGTTGATTCTGTTTCTCTGCAGAACAACAACTAATATATACAGATATAGGAACTGAAGTAAACCAATATAATTTGGCTGGATTTTAAAAATTCCTGAATAATTCTAGAATAACAAATAATCAGTTATTAATACTAAACTGTTAACATGGAAAATTGATACTGCAAGTTAAAAACGGTTATAAATGCTCATCATTACCATTGTTGCATCAATTAAAAATTCCAGATCTAAATACTAAATTTATGTAAGGATAGATTTTGAAATTATATTCTATGTAGCTAGTAAGTATTTCAAATATTGTACTAAAGATGTTTAATCATTTTCTTCATCTTATTTAGTTTGTGGCATTAAAATGTAACCAATTCCCCAAGCAAAAATGCACTTTTCAAATTTTACCAAGTATCATTCTTATCTGGAAAAAAAATAGTATTGCAGTTCCCTTCCCTTTCATTATAACTGGAGCAAATATATTAAATTTTATATGCCCGATTTGGGAAATCAGTTTCTGTCTTCAACAACTGATTGTATGTTATAGTTGGGTCCTTTACAAATGAAGTGCAGTTCTATTGCTTAAAAATTGCTTTCCTGTGCAACATGATGTAGTAATGAATTAAATCCAAATGAGCCTTATATTCACAATGTCATAATATGTAACTTGTCCCTTGTGGAACTTTTTTATTATCTAATACAAGGCAAGCTAACATCTTTCTCTCATGGCTCACTTCTCAGAAGGGTATGCAGCTTTTCAGTATTACAAATAAAGAAAGAAAACTATGATTTGAGATCAAATTACCTTTTTTATAAACTCTCTAAATCACAGGGAGCACCTTAACATGTCCCCAAATATGCAAATCAATTCTGATAGAACAAGAAACAAAAGAAACAGTTACAGTTCTATGGAGTATATTTCTATCTGTGATAGAAAAATGAAACTGAACAATTTTCTTTGAACAGAGATGTGTGCAGGTGGTTTTTTACCTTCAATAAAAATAAAATATGTGTGGGCGTTTTCTCTCTGTTTCTTCACTGGTTTCATCATATTAACTCAATTCTGTAGGGAACAACTTGTAAAATCAGCTTGTACCAATATTGTAGTTCAAGCTGCTACATAGATTTAAAAGTTCTAATTTATTACCCTGATAATTGTTGTAATTCAATAAAACATCGGATATTCTCTTCTAGCTACCTTAGGTGTGTCTGGATGGCATATTCTAATTTAGCCAGATATTCAAAAAGCAAAGATAGATACATATTTATTTTAGTCCAGTAGAAATGTCAAGGCAAATTATATTAGGTTTTCTTAGGCTGTTACTTCTTGTGACTTCCTGATTATTCTTCCCTTGGCCCTTTCAGATTGTTCTGCATCCTGCTTTTGCTCACCACTGCTGGATCTACTCAGTTGCTGCTTGGCATAACACATGGTTACAATCTAAGCCTTCCCTCTGTCTTTCTTATCTCAAGTAGGGAACCTAAATTTCCTATAAGATCAGTTTCTCCTGGTTTAATTTTAAAATTGTATTTCAATCAAATAATTGAATCACACACAAAGATAAACAAATTACTTACATATATAGAAAAGTACAAGGTCCTTCTATGGGGAAAGGAGATACCATAACTTACTGATTTAAAAATCTGTATTGTTCTTAAACATATATGTATTCCAATTTATTTTTTATTTTTTTGGTTTTTCATCCTTTCAGTTCACCATTGGGCATTTGCAGGCTCAAGTGAAGAATTAATGTTTTTAGTAAAAGCAGTCTCTAAGTCCATGTTACAAAAGCCTCAGAAATGCAGAAAATAAAAAGGCACAATTGACAGGGCTGTCTCAAGGCTGGAAAAGGCTGAACACAGTGGCGACTGGATGTCACTGTTGGCAGAATCACAAGAGGCCTCATCCCCTTCTTCTGAGTAATAATAACCAACATTTATTGAGCACTTACTGGCTCACATTTATGGAGGCTTTTCCAAACTCTCTGTGTCTCAATCCAGGCAGTGCTACAGCCACTCATGGGGTGCTTCTAATTGGTCAAAACCCACGTTTCTAATATGCAGCGCAGTGGAAAAGCCAAGACCCACAGGTGGTTTGTCCAGAGCCTGTATTCTGTTTTTGACTTTTGGTAATATACAGTCCTATACCACACAATGACATTTTGGTAAACAGCAGACCTTAATATATAACAGTGGTCCCCATAAGATTATATCACTTAGTGAAGTTGTGGCCATTTCAATTTGTGTAAGTATACTCTGAGTTTGCCCAGTGGTGAAATTGCCTGATGGTGCATTTCTCAGAATGTATCCCACTGTTAAGTAATGCATCACTGTACCCCTAACAAAATCACCCATCTTAACCATTCCTAAGAACACAGTTTGGTGGTATCAGTCATTCACATTGTTATCAACCATCACCACCATCCATTTCCAGACTTCTTCATTATCCCAAACAAAGACTACATTCCTGATTGAGAGCTTTCTAAAGTGTTGGGCACTAAACTAAGAACCAGAGACCAAGTGTCAGGTAAGACATACAGGATATCTGTTTTTTTGCTGTTTTTATTACCATTGACCAGAGTAGGCAATGGGAACATACTTGTTTGTATGAATAAAGTATCTTGGCACAAAATTATACAATGCGATAAATAGAAGGGTAGGGGAAAAGAAAAGGATGGCAGGCAGGCAGGGAGGAATTGAATATTACTGGCAAAGGTCTCCAGGTGATACTTTTGGATGCAGTGATCTGTTCAAATTCTGACGGCTACTTACTATGTCCCAGGAGGCTGGAGACTCTTTGCCTCTTTAGGGTGTCTCTGAAATTGTCACATTTCTCAGTACCTCAGTTGGTACAGCTTGTCCCACCTCGCAGTTCTGGACTGCCACAGCACTCATCCCCTATTTATGCTTTTTGCCATTACATTCGCAAACAAGCAACAAAATTCAAAAACAAAGATCACTTCTATAGAGCAAATTCAGTTGGAAGGGCTGGGAAAGAGGGTGAGGAATGGGGAGATGGTGAAATTTCTATTTGTTTGGAATATCCAACATGAAATTTAATTCTTCCAAATTAGAATCACTGTTTTATTCCTTATTGAAGTTAGAGTCATCTCTTCAAGGTTTCTTTTCAGGTAGCATCAGTTTTAAGGATTGGCTCATCACTTCCAATTATTATGCTTTGAGGGTTTTTCTCCATTTATTCACACTATGCATGGAACTGGTAAGATATGAGAAGAAAGCTCTCTTACAGCTCAGTACTGTCCCAAAGACCGTTCCAAGGAAGATACATTCATTCTGGATTCTTGAGTTCTTAGTCCATCTTTGAGAAGTTTCATTCATTTAAAAGTTTCATTCACTCTTTTAAATTGCTAGTTATATGCAATTATGGTCTAACACCCAGCAGTGGTCACTAGGTTTTAAGATAGCAGGCAATGTCAGTGAGGGGGGTATCCTTTATGGACATAGAGATTAAAGAAAGATATTCACCCAGTTCTTCTTAACATTTCCTTACACTGTAGTTTCAGTTCTTCATATGGATAGGGGAGGGTTTTGGAAGATGTCCTATGGTGACCTTTTTCAGTTGCTCTTTTGGCAGAATATGGCCAAAGAGGGAAATTGAAACCAGAGGACTTGACAAGGCTGAAGGAATGTGTTCTCAGAATTAAGAGCACAGTATCTCTGTAGGAATCAAAAAGGTTGAGAACATAGTGATTGTTCTAGAAATTTCCATCCCAGAAATTAAGTTATTTTTCTGTTTGGGATCAGGGGCAAACTAAATAACAATCTATACTGATATTAAATATCACTATGATAATCTATAAGGAAGAGAAAACATTGGGCATCGTGGGACATGTCATTTGAAAAATGATTTGATGATAAAGAAAAATGGTGTAAAAAATAACAAGCTTCCTGGCTTTAAAGAGAGTTTCAGGAATAAAAATATGTGGGTTAGAAAATTTTCTAGAAAGGCCATGCTACTCTGAGAATCTAGTCTAAAATCTAAGAGAAAGCAGAAAAGACTATAGAATTAGCTGCTGAGATAAAAAATTAACAACAGGGTGATGGAGAAAGGTCAACTCATGGGTCTCTCTGTTCTAGAGAACATTCATCCAGTGTGGGGTGTTCTCTGGCCATGTCCCCCATTGCTGAGGGAAAGAGTTTCTGTCAGAGTGTGGTGCCAACTATCAATTAATCACCAAGAAACAGCAAATAAACCAAAGAACCAATAATCTTTTCAAATAATAGGGGGTGTGGCAGACTAGGCCATGCCAGATCTGGCCTCCAACAAGATGGATGAGCCCACCTTCACCTTTATTTATAGTCCCACAGGTAAAGGGGCATGGACCAGGAGGGGCTTCTTCTGTGAGGAACAGGATGGAATGGAGTTAGGGAAGCCATTTGCTTAGAGAGTTAGCATTTCCTCAGACAGTGAGCCAACTCTGTATAGGGCCACCTACCACCAGCTATCTGAAACAGTCTGTCATGACTGCTATCCCCTGGGAGTCAGACCTCTGTATCCCATGGCTCAGCCAAGCCTGATTCTACAAAGCATGGATGGATCCCCAGAAACCAGCCTGAGTCTGGGTCTGGGAAATGAAATAACACTATGAAGCAGAATCCAGAGAAAGTTTTTTTCGTAAAACTTAGCCAAAACAAACACATTTCTGGGTCTTGATCTTGGATAAATGCCCAGGACTTTCCAGAATCTATACCTAAGCTATACACTCAGTATTTGATAGAGGCCACATAGTATTTTCTTTGGATTAAACTACTTAATATAACTCAGTCACAGGAGTATTTATGTCTAATCTTTCTGACATTCTCCAGAGTGCTGAGTAACAGGAATAGGCTCCTTAAGCTATTATTGAAATACGAACTCCGGTGCTACAATAGCAATGTGAAAATCAACCCCTGATACTTTTCAGGTAGTTAATAATAGTTTATTTGGGAAAATAAAATAATAAAATAGAATTAAAAAGACTTGTTGCCATGTGCTGCTGAGTTACATTCACATGGAAGTCACCGATCACACATCAACTGTGGCCCACAGATAAATTTAGGGTACTAATCTTGAAAAGTTTGACTCATGTTTCTCACAATCCAATACGGCTAGTGGGCAGGTAGTCAGTAAGGATTATTTAGGGACATTCCACATGTATCAGTATTCCTCAGAGTGCTGATGCTGTTTCTGAATGGGCATTTCATACCCTCATGAAATGTGAAGTTAGGGGAATTTTAATCAGAGTGCCACAAACAACTTAGAAATAGACTTGGAATTAGGTTCCCTGGGATTGAATTCCAGTTCCACTACATTCAGCCATATAATCTTGAACACTTTTCTTAAATTTACAATGATACCATTTACTCACTTTTGAAATATAGGTAATAATAGTCTCACCTTCATGTAAATGCATCAATACTATTTAGATAAGGGTCTGGTATATGGGACTTAATGGCATTTATTATTGATCAGATTTTGTTAGTAAAATTCTTTAGCCATTCTCTATGGATAGTTTCTCATTGGCCACAGCCTTCATTGGTTGGCCTCTTGGAATGTGGCCTGGCCCATGTTTCTTCTTTAGGTCTCTCTTCCCCTCTCAGTTTAACACACTTCCTCCTAAATTCAGGTCAATATTTTTTATTGTCTTCTTTCAAATTATACTCTTAGGATCTCACCATTTTCTATCTTCCAAGTATATTCCTAAACCAAGTCCTCTAAGAATTTAATAACAACCAACATAATACATTTTTTTTAACTCAACAACACAATCTTATTTGTATAGTAAACATTTTATTGCACCTTATAAATAAAATATCTTAGGTCTGAACACATGCATAGATGAAATTCAACTTCCCTAGTAGGAGACATACATGTTCCTATATCATGACATTAGTTAGATAGTCCCTATCTGGCATTAGGCACATAAAAAGCAGAAGACTGTTCTTCTTGATTCACACTATAAGGGCACATAAAGAAGTTTCCCAGGGAGGGCAGCTTCTGGGTGTATACTGAATAGCCATCTGGTTTCTTTTAAAATTGTATTGTGTACTGATTCTGTATATCACTTTCTGTTAACTGTAAAATATAGATGACAACAAAATTAATATCTCCTTCAGGAACATACATATTTGCAGGATAGAGTTTTATGTATAAAAACAGGACCAAAGGATAATGAAATGAGTACAAAGAGCACCAGGACTGTTGTAGTGGACGACGTGAATTCTGTGGTGTTGACTCTGTTAGGGCTTTGAAGGGTGGAGAGGGATGAGATACCCAGATATATGCATGTGAGATATAACTGCCAGAAAACTTAAACAAAGCATGGAGGGAAGAAAATACAGAAATAAATTAGTGTGGTGGGTGAGTGTGTATTTTTAAGAAAGGAGATTTCATAAAAGTTAAGTCTTAAAAAGTAAACGAATAATTCTGTGAAAGGTTTGGAGCAAACTTGTTCATTAGAACTTGATTTTGAGAGCAGCAAGAGATTTTCAAAGGATTCTGAGTAGGGAATTACAATATTAGACACACCTTTTAGGAAGATAAGTCTTTGGCGGATAGATTAGAAACAGCATCTAGAAGCAACAAAGGCATAACAGAATGGTTCATAATAGCCCCTTAATACACATTTGTCAAATATGTGGCCAGTGAGGTAATAGCTTGAGGAGTATCTGTGCAGAGATGCACACATAAAGCCCAATGCTAAAATGACAGGCATAGTACACAAAATAGCTATTAGATTTTAATCAAAATCTCCTGTTCCATTTTGATTAAAACTAACAATTCCAGGCTTTGAGATGACAGTATCTATACCAGTTCTTGCCAAGAATCTGTCAAGATCTGACAAAGGTCTGTGATTTTTATGAAGCTACCAATTTAAGGTTGCCTGCAATAGTTTCATGAATACTTGCAGAAAACATGAGACTCCCAGGTCAAAGATGAAAGAGTTTATTGCAGCACAGCACACAGCCTAAGCATCATGTTTGCATGAATTCTTTAAACCCCATTTCATCACAAGGTGATGAAAAGAGGACTCCTTGACACCTGAACATGCAGTGTTTGCATTACAGGAAAGGGTTCTTGAGACTAGGGATCCCACATTTCTTACTCTGGACAGTAAGCATGCCTGTCCATTGCTCTCAAGGGGAACACTATTCATCTGTTCAAAACTGTAAATAAACATGACCATTTTTCCTGGAGAAAACACCGATCTGTATCTTCTGAAGCTGTTTGTTACATACCCATCCTTGGAAAGATATCCTGAAAAAGGTCATCTGTACCTTTGCTTACAAGACGTACAGAAAAGTGAGAGAAACTTTCATGAAGAATAATAATTTGTCTTTGGCTCAAATTTGTAAGATCTGAGTAATTGACTTAAATATATTAAACATCTGCTTCACGTAAGAACCACTTGTTAGGTAGTAGGAATATAGTTCTTGGAGGATTAAAGGATAGTTTCTGGTGTCAAAGAACTTACACACTTAGTGAAGCATAGAGAGAAAAGTAAATTCCAGTAGTAGAAACTGTCACAATAGTAGCAATACCAAGGTAGACTTGGGGGCATCAGGAGAAAATAGACTCTTCTCATTGGAGGAATATTAAATCACATGAGTGTGGCAATATGATTTGTAATGCTTGGATTTAGCCTCCAGAAAAAGTAACTGATAAATCCAACCTTTGAAAAGACCTGGGGCAGTCTGGGAGGAAAATAGAATAATAGTAGCTGGAAATAGGATTTTGACATAAAGTATCTGCTTCCCGCCCCCCCCCCCCCCCGCCCCCCATGGGCAACTTGATATTATTAGGCTAAAATGAATCTAACTAATTTATCTTTTGTTGTCCATATACATTCATTTTTAACATGTGAACTCTCTCTCTCCCCTACTGTTTGTGTGTGTGTGTGTGTGTGTGTGTGTGTGTGTGCTAGTTACTCTTCTTAAGAGTTACTTCATGCATGGAGAAAATAACTAGCTAAGGCTTATGATACTCCCATGAGGCATTACTAATCACCAGGTAGCAATTAAAATCAGGATGGCAAAGTATTAGAACTAAATAGACTAGGATACGCTCTAAAACTAAACCTTTTAGCCATGGTTAGAATATCACAATAATATATTTAGATTTAAAACTCTTAGAGTGCAAAATTATCCCTAAAATTTGAAAAGATTGAGATGTTTGTTATATGGTGTTTGTTTCTTGGGGTGGAGGGTGGATGAATTAGAGGGTATAAACAATGAAAATGTTTCTAAGGTAACATATACTGACTGTAGTAATTCATTTCATCCAATTCAAATCAGAAGAGAAAATTATACAGTTTTACTTTGTCTTTAATGATTAGATGACTGATTAACTGATCTTTGTCTCTTCCCAAATTTATTTGATAAATTAAATGGATTTTGAACCATTAAATAAGAGCATTTTTGAAGCACTTACAAACTTGATTGTAAATACAAAATAAAGATATTAAACCATCATCTACAAAATGTAAAATAGTCCTAGTAAGTCTCAACAGTGGCAGTAGACAGATTACAAAATTAAAACGAATCTCCTTGACTCTGTATATCAATATGTATGTTAGTAGTAGTTGGATTAAATAATGAAATTAAGCAAAAATAAATAAAAGTAGCCTTGGGAAAAGCAATGACTTATGCCTTTGTAATCCCCAAATCATGTGCTTTAATGAGAACAGCAGGCAGGAGGTGGTAAACAAACCATTAAGTTTTGAACAGACCAATCAACACGTGGCATAGTAGTGCTGCACAAGAGACCAGTGACTTAGTTGTCTCTTTTATTCAATATTCTACAATGTCTAAATCAAAGTTTCGAATGCATTTTAAAAAATTCAAGTTATAAAAATCTGCAGTAGGGTTCTGGATCAGTGACCACTGTCAGGATAGATTATATTTCTGCACAATCTTTGCTGTAACAGTATCATGATGAATAGAGAATGACACCAGCTGCCCATTTATCTCATAAGATTACTACTTTGACGATATTGATTCTTCCTGTGGCTTCTCAGTTAGACTCAGGATTATAGCTCACGTACAGAGATATAATCAGTTTTGTAAAGTATATTCTTAATATGGTACAATTTTTAACCACTTTGACTAAGATGTGCTGGTCAATAGCTAGAAAGAAATTAAATTTTTGCTTGTTATAATGCCTTCGGATTTTCACAATTAAAATATAGTCAGTCATGCACTACAAGATGACGTTTCAGTCAAGTGGACTTTGTATGTGGTGATGGCCCATAATATTATATTGCCTGGTGATTTTGCAGCCATCTTAGTTTTTATAAGTATACCCTAATGTTCATGCAATGACAAATCACCTAATGACAACTTTCTCAGAAAGTATATCTGTCACTAAGTGACACCTGACTATATACCTATTTTGTATTGTATGGTGTTTTAGAGGTGGGATTTGCTGCTTTGGCAGTAGAATCAAAAGTCGTGACTTTAGCTCTTTCTGATTATACTTTCTTTATACTGAGGAAAAGATGATTTTAAGTCAGATAATACTTGTTTTTTCTTTTCCTTGTAGTCACTTAACAATATATTTCTGAGTGCCTGTTTTAAGCAAGGCCCCATACTATCAACTATCATGTAATTAAACCTCTGTTTAATGTGTTATTTTTTTCTGGCTTAAAAACATAAAAAATCTATTAAAACAAATCCTCTAAAAGGGATGGATTTCTAAACAGTGTTTGTAAAAGCATCTGGTCTTCTGTATTTAGCAGTGCATTCATCTGGGATCTGTTATTAAAGCTGAGAGTTTAATCTCATAAAAAGGACTGTGTGTTGTTCCACTAAGCTAGTGTTCATGCAGTTTTAACTGAAATGACAAGAGTGAAAGCCATTAAAAAGTAATGCTTGAAATCGATCAGAGATAATGAAATCGCATTGGCCCAAGTATTAATCAATTTTAATAATTGTGTGTTACAATGGTCTTTCAATAAAAGGGCTGTTATTTTCCATTCAGTTCACTTCAGCTATGTCTACATGATTGTCACACCACTGGTTGAGAAGCATAGCCATTTTCAACACCTATGCTATATATTATCTGTTTTATTATTGACCTTTCTTTCTTGGCAGATTCCATACAAAAATCTGAGTTGGCTAATTGGTTGATGAAACTGTTCAAACCAACTATTGTTTTTTCTTGCTATGTAGATATGACCTTACAAAGCTCACCTTCAAATACAGTAAGACTAATTGGAGTTAGTAAAAAAATTTTAAAAAATCAGTCCTCCAACAAATGGCATCTTAAGTCTTTTAGAAAGCCATAGACTTTATTCACTGAAAGTATTATCAACAGAATTGTGGGCAGCCCTTCCTTCTCTGATCGTATTTGTTTACCTCTACGTTTTAAGTGGCATCTTATATTCTATGTTCTTATGAAATTTTATAAGGAATGAACTCCAACAAGTTTAGGTTGTTATTTCCTCAGATGCCAACCAAAGACAAGTGATAAGACTGAATCTGTTCACAGAGCTCAAAGGAATAGAGATCTGCCCTATATATAATTGCAGATCTGGACAAATGGCTGTACAGATCTGATGAGCACATGTATTAGTGATGGCAGCGTTGTTGCTCTGGTTACAGATGTGACACCTGATGCTTTAGGTTGTTTAGCCCCAGGCTTAAATAAAGGATGGTTATATACACAACTTTCTGATTGAAAATTCAAGGTTATCCAATCCCCAAAAAACAGAAGTCAAATTTTATCTCTGGTATGTGAATGCTAACACACAACAAGGGGGAGGAGAGAACAGAAACTCAGTGGATTAGAAGGCGAATGAAGGGAAGGAAGAGGAGATGGAAATAGGAATGACAGTGAACTGAATCAGACATATATTTCCTATGTTCATAAGTGACTACAACACAGTGAAACTCCACATCATGTATAGCCACACGAATGGGATCCTAATCAGTATAAGTTATACTCTATGTATATATAGTATGCCCATATATCCTCTACTGTCATGTATAAAAATAACAAAGGGAAAAAAGAAACATTTCCAAAACATCAAAAAAGAAATAAAAAGATTAAGAGTTAGTTTGGGAGCCAGAAAGAGAAACAGGTGAAAAAAGAAAACATATATATCACTCAAATATGTTGGATTTTGTTTTTTAAATTTGGCTTCAGGGAAGTCAACAGAAGTATGTAAGATCCTAAAATAATTACCAAAATAAAAGTGTTTCTGCCCAATAAGAATTTAGTACTTCATTTCTATAATGTACAAATTAATGTTTAAATAAAAGCAACTTTTACTAAGCTGTACTCCCTAATTAATGATATTAAGATGCAAAAAAAATTAATCAAGCTTACTACATATTGGCCTACAAAATGGGAGACAAGAAATTTCATAACTAGATAACTAGAACATGGAGCAAACTTAGAGATAAGGAGTAAAACAAGAGTTTGTTTTGGTGACCTCTTCTGGTTAGGGAAGAAAGGATACCATGGGTACGACTGTAGGTAACAGAATGTTCCTTCCTCCTGATTTAGGGTTCTGGGGAAGGACAGCTGAGGAATACCCACTTTTATGAGACTAGCTGGAAATAATTGTTGCTGCTATGGGCAGTTGACCAGGCCATTCTAATATTCAATTAAAAAACAAACCAAAATTTTCATCCACATCATCATTTTATTTATACTGTGGGGCCAAAAGACTTCTAGGGTTTTAGCTAGTGACCTGGGCATTCTGCATGAGCAGGCCTCATTCCATTGAACATTGAGTTAAGACACATCCAGACTCAAGGTAGAATTTTCTAAGCTTTTCCTCTGGCCACAGAAATTTAACTAAAGTGTACTCTTTTCCTTACTCTTCTTTAGAATCAAGGCCAGTACTTGGGAGAGACTTTTGAATGCACAAAAAACAGACAGGACAGGCTCCTGCTATGTTTTACTGGTTTCCTGCTCTTGTTCATGATCTCTGAATTTTTCTTCCTTTCCTGTTCTTATCAGGACAATGGTAACATACTGCAGTAGTTGAAAGAAATAAGAGTGAAAAATAATTATGCTGTCCTGAATTGGTAGTTGATTAAACACAGCTTTCTATTTGTTAGGGGAGCTAGATGCAAAAGTGGAGCAAACCTTGTGAATCTCACTTTTATAACAGAAGTTCTGTACTAATGTAAACTTGTATTTTTGATTGCTTCAAGATCGAAATGGATGCCCATTCTGTACCCTGATTGAATGCCACTGGGCTACTGCAATCAACAGTGACAAGGAAATGTGATGGGTTGATTTATGCAGTAGAAATGTGATTGCATGGGTACTGGATGAGGTTTCCAATTCCACCTGATGGTGAACCAAGCTTTGATTTAGGCTTAGGTTTTATTTTTCTTTTACATACTCTGGAATGGTATGGTATATCCTTCCACATGCATTATAAAGAGTAGGTGTGATATAATAACTAAGATTAAATATTAGCAAGAGTTGGCTTGAGGCTTAAAAAAAAACTGATGGGCATATCAGTAAGTAAAAGCAAGCAAACAAACAAAAATAGGAGCTGTGGGTCCCATTCCCTGAGAATTGTGAGAAATTATAATGTATAATGATTTGAATTATGAATAGAAGCTGTCCTGTTAAATCTGGCTTGCTTCCAACTGGGGTTTGCTGAGAACAGCTACTCTTTCTATCTCCTCTGCCTTGTTCCTCCTGCCTTCCTCCCCATGTAGCACACACACTGCACATGTTTTTCATGTTATCCAATTAGAGGAAAAATTTTGAAGACTTGTCTTAGTCTGTTTAGTGTTGCTAGGACACAACACTGCAGACAATAGAAACTTAAAAACAATACAAATTGATTTCTAATTGTTCTGGACACTAGAAATTCATGCTCAGGGGGCTGGAAGTGGTGACGGCCTTTTTGCTGCATCATTCCATGGTGAAGGTATGAAGGTAAAAGGGTCAGAGAGTGAAAAAGGACGCCAACGTCCTCCTTTTAGAAGGAACTCACTCCTGTGGTAGCAGACCCTCTCACTCATAACAGCATGAATTCATTCAAGAGGGCAGAACCTTCATGACTGAATCACCTCTAAATGTTTCTGTTCCCCTCTAGGAGGGGAGGTGCTCAGGGAATTCAGGTCCAGGTTCTTGGCCTCTCAAAGAAGTGAGCAAGACACCAGAGATTGGCAAGCAAAGCAAAGGTTTATTGAAAAGTGAAAGAACACCCTGGGAGATCAGAGTGGGCCAAAGTGGTTGGGTAGCTCAAGACTCGGTCTACACAGTGAAGTTTGTTTTTATTGCACTTCTTTAGTTCTCTTTTTCCCCTGGGTGGATTTCAGGTTGATTGACACTTCAATTGATAGTTGAACTTGACATAATTTCTTTTCTACTGTGCATGTATAAGTTTCTTTTTTCCCAGCAGAAGGGGAGCAAACGCAATGCTAATGATACATTAACTAGCAACAAGTAAATTTTAGATCTTTCCCTTTAGGCTATTATGCATTTCAAGATTCGGGACTTTCAAGTCCCTAAAGGGTCTTGAATTCCCCTTGTGGTCCTTTAGTTTCCTTTCTAACTGCAAGATGGCCCAGTTTCCTTTTAACAGGAAGTTTCAGGCAGAGTTTTAGGTGGGTCTGAGGGCCTTTGTTCTTTCAGGTGACCTTTCTCCTACCTAACAAATGGTCCCATCTCTTTATACAGTTGCAGTGAATTGTGGAAAACATTTAAACCATAATAGACATCCAAGAACTTCTGGTGCATTATTGCCTAGCAGGGTGACCACAGATAACAGTAATATGTCTTACATTTCAAAAACTAAAAAAAAGGATTTTGAATGTTTTTACCATAAATAAATGATAAATGTTTGAGGATATATATAATCTGATTCAGACATTTTACAATGTATACAGATATTGAAACACTACAAGCTACCTCATTATTTTTGTTTTTTTTTATGAATCAGTTAAAAATACAGTTAAAAGAAGAAAGAGAAAAGCTAAAAGTGCTACAAAATTCTAAGTTTTTAAAATAAGAAAGACAGACCTTTCTTGGAAAAGTTCTTAAACTAAAAGGAGATTAGAGTATGGAGATATTTGTTGATTGCAAGATTCTCTGACTTTTGAACTATATCAATAATATAGTTCATAACATTACTTAAAAGATTACAAACGTTGGTACAACAGATGTTAAGGCAATGATCCAGAGTCATGATTTCTGTCATGAAAATTTTTTAGGTTCCCATATAGTGTCTTGGAATAGTGTCTCTCCAAATTAGTTCTTAGGTGATCTTCCCAAACAAAAACCTGACAACATTCTTTATAACCTCACTGTTTCCTTATTAATTACAGAGAAATGCCCATATACTTAATTATGGTCTCAGGGTATGGCCTGGGTCCTCCTAGTCCTGCCTTTCTCTTCCTGCTGCACCTCTAAACTGGGGTATATCCCACTGCTGTTTACTGTTCTTGCAACCTTGAGTTAAACTGTTGTCTTTGTGTTAAATGTCCATGTCTATGTGACAGGTGAATATTGTTTCATTTTTCAGGAATCAGCTCAAACATTTCACCGTTACGAAATCATTCCCAACCCCTTACCAGTCTTCTATCAAACTTGGGTCTGAAAATATAGAGTAGTAATGAGCACTAAAACATCTATTAACAGTTTTATTTTCTACTACCAAATTGTAAGTTTCTTCAAAGCAGGGGCTACATATTATGGATTTTTTTTTTTGTCTAATGTTCAATGTTCATTCCATTAAAGTATATTTTTCCCTTTCAAAGAAAGCAAAAAGAACCTCAAAATAATTATTTAATGTACTTTCTGTATCAGTTTGTAGGTTTCTGTATTGCTTTGCCCATCTCTCATCTTTAGTGTGTCTGTGGCTGTGTGTTTAAGTGAACTGTCCAGTTTGGTTCCACTCCATTTAAATATATGACTTCATCTCTGTGTAGAAGTCTCTGCCACATTCAACCAGAGTACTGCAGTGATGTGGGCATAACCAAATCTCATGATTTACACTTTGTTTTGTTTTTAGCTTTAAGTAAATGAAAATCTGGTTAATACTGGTTTAGGGAAACAAAGCAAGATGTCCAGTGCCAGGTGGTTGCTGTTATAGGCTCAGCTGCTCCATGGTGATATCAGAGGCCCAAGCATATTATAACATGATTTACCAATGTCAACATCTTGGCCCTCTTCCTGTGCTTTTCAGCTCAGAATCACAACAAATCATTGAGGATCTGGGCATTTAGGCAGGGATAAGGGGGAAAAGGCAGCACTGGGCACATCCATCAGTTTTATCAGGAAGAGATTTCTTAGAATCACACAGCAGGCTTTCACTTCACATTTGCCAGCTATCTATTGCCTAGTGTCCCCTAGCTGCCTCCTCTTTTCTAGCCTCTTCAGGAATGGGATCAAGAAAGAGAAAAGAAAGGATGATGTATGGAGAGAGTATTATGTTCCTGAGCAGCTTTATGTAATGGTATTATTTGATATAGAATGTAAATAGAATTTTAACAGACACATTGGAATAGTTAATATGTTAGAGTAGAAGGAGAAACAGAATTCTATGCTTCGAGAATATCAAAGTGGGCAGCCTGCAGACTGGGTGAAGTGAATCAGTGAGATAAGGTGAAGTAGTAGATGGTATAGAGTAGCACAATCCAGTAGAACTCTCTGTGGTGATGGAAACCACCTCTCTGCATTGATGAGTGTGTTAGCCACCAGACACATGTGACTAGTGAGTACTTGAAATATGGCTATTACAAACAAAGGACTGGATGTTTTTATTTTACTTAATTTACATTTAAATTCAAAAGCAACATATAGCTGGTGGTCACCATACTGGACTCTACAGGGCACACAATTGAGGCTTCTTGTAAGTTTTCTTTTACTCAGAGAAAACTGGACAAGGCCCTGGAAGGTACTGAGGAAAGGAGTGACATGCCCTCAGTAACATTCGGGTGGGATCCCTCTACTGCTGTGTTGAAAATAATGTGGAGTAGAGCGGGGAGGCCACCACACTAACACAGGGTGTGGGTGGAGAAAGTGGAGGTGGTGAGAAGAGATTGCATTCTTTACATATTATGAAGTTTAAATCATCTGGTGGGTTAAATGTGAAATGTGAATGGAAAGGAATAATAGATAATATGTCTGTATTTCTTGGCTTAAGTGGCTAGAAGATTGAAAATTTTATAAACTAAAATAAGAAAGATCAAAAGAGGCACAGAATTTGATAGAAGAGCAGGATCTGGGATCTGGAGCCTAACAAGTTTCAGACATCTATTCAACATACAAGAATATATGCTGAGTATATAGTCAACAGAATCTATTTTGGAGATAAAAAATTTTAGAGTTGTCATCATGTTAGTGGCATTTAAAATCATACAATTAAGTTGAGATTAACAAAGAAGTGAATGCAAATAGAAATGAGATGCAGGATAAAATATGATTTGAAGCAGCATTTAGTGGGGTGAAACCAGCAAAGGAGACTTGGAAGGAACTGGTGAGGTAGGAGGAAAACCAGGCCAGTGAAGGCTTTGAAAATCAAGGAGTCAGTCCAAATGATATGCATGGAACAGTGAGGTCTGGCAACCAACTATTGGATTCAATGTAAGTGCATCTGTACAGAGGCAGGAGTAATTGGTGACTGCAACCAGCATTGTTTCTAGGGTATGGAGGGCACAAAAATCTGATTGGAGTAAATTGAAAAGAGACTAGAAGAGAGGAACTATAGATAGTAAGTATTAATAAAAGAGGTGACTGATGAAGGAAAAAAATTATAAGTTCAAATAAATTATGATTGTACAGAATACAGAATTTAATTTCATAGAAGTAACAAGAGAAATGTACATTTTAAAGCAGACATGATTCCTTTCATTGGTTCTGGGACCAATTGAGCTGCCTTCCACACTGCACACAATATTGTCCATTTCACTGACTTAAAGCTGTCTTGTTAACTTTATCAGCCTATTAAACTGGCATTTCAAATGTAACTGAATAATTCCATTTTAAAAATCCAGTCTTAATTTAAGGATATGTTAAAGGAAAATACTTTCACATGACTTGTAATCCCACTGACTCAGGAGGCTGAGGAAGGAGGATCACAAGTTCAAAGCCAGCCTTAGCAACTAAGGCCGTAAGAAACTTGGCACGACCCTGTATCAAAATGAAAATATAGAAAGGGCTGAGGATATAGCTCAGTGGTAAAATACTCCTGGGTTCAATCCCCTATACACCATCCCCCCAAAAAGGGGAAGAAAACATTTTCATTCAAAAGAAGATTTATAACTTATTTTCTTGGAAAAGGTATAAGAATTATATATCATAATGGAGAACTTTATAATAACTAGGATAAACCACTTTATCCTCAACATTTAAGCAGAGTGAAATGTGTTTATAAGTAGTGAAGCATATTAAATTTTGCAGATAAGTCCATAAATGTTAGCAATAAAAATTTTCACTGTAATCTAGACTTATCAAAACCCAAACAAATAAAATAATTTGCCTAAGGATATTTACATTTTTCAAAGAATACCTTTGTTTTAGCTTCTTTTTTCTTTCTTTCTTTCCTGTTTTCTTCATTCCTCCATTTCTTTCTTTTTTTTTTTTTGGTTTGCTTTCTGGGACTGAAAGCAAACTACTTAGGACTTCATGCTCACACATGCTAAGCAAGCATGCTACCAGTGAGCTGCATACCTGGCTTGCTTTTTCCCTCCCTTCCTTCCTTCCTTCCTTCCTTCCTTCCTTCCTTCCTTCCCTCCCTCCCTCCCTCCCTCCCTCCCTTCCTTCCTTCCTTCCTTCCTTCCTTCCTTCCTTCCTTCCTTCCTTCCTTCCTTCCTTCCTTCTGAGAGTCATTTGTCTTGTTAAAATATCATGGTTAATGTGAACACTGGAGTAAAGCATATTTGGCCTGAGGAACCCCAGAACCATCAGTGTGACCTTATCTGGGGCACTTTGAGCTTCTTGAACTTATTTGCCTTATTTTCATAACCCTGAAAATCCAGGACATTTTCAGCCATATTGTGAAATAGGTTTTTCAGTTTCTTTCCCATATTATTCACATTCTGAAATTCCCACAATGTCTATATTTGGCCACATGACTATGATACTAGTCTTATAATATGCCTCCATTTTAAAAATTTGTTTCTCTTGCTCTCTCTCTCTCTCTTATTTTTGTTTAAATTAATTCAATGAACTACTCTCAAGTTTGAAGTTCTTTTCTTCTGCATGTTTATATCTATTATGAAGTTCTTTAAAGTATTCTTCATTTCATTAACTTTTTGAGTGCTTAGATTTCTGAAGGTTCTTTTTCATGATTTCTCTTTGGTGAATTTCTCATTGATGTCCTGTCTTATTATTTTTATTGTTTATCCACATGGTTTTTCTTCTTATTGAGTTTTTCCCCAGGATCAGCATTTAAATTCCTTTTCAGGTACTTCATAGATTTCCTTCAAATTGATAGTTTCTGGGAAATTATTGTTCTTCTTTGGAGGTATCACATTTCCTTTCATATTTCATGTGTGTCTTCATGTTGATATCTGCATATCTTGTGTGATGGTTCATTTTTTCCATTTTTATGAAGTAGAATCCTAGAGGTGAAGAGGATGGATGGTCCCTTCTTCCAGTCCCCAAGGCTAGCTTGAGTGATTCTGAAGCTTTTTCTTGCTGCAGTCTGAAGGATGTGTGCTGGCTTGCTAATTGAGTGCAGATGTCGCCGAGATTGTGGCCCTTAGTAACCACATTCATAGAGCTGCAGCTCCTCCCTGTTCCTGATGGACAAGAGTGGGTGAAATCAGGACTTTCCAGCAGTGTCCATTTGCCTGAGGCTGTAGGGTGGGGACGGAATCTTTCTCAGAGTACATGGGGAATGCAGGCATCAGCAGGAGCCCAGAGCCATAGAGCTTAAATGAGAGTTTTTCTGATTCTGGACACACAGGCACAGGTGAAACTGAGAACTTGCAATTGCAGCCATCCTCCAGAGGATGTGGGATTGGAAGTGGACTTCCCTTAGATCATGCTGAGGGAGTGCAGGTGTTGATAGAGTTCAGCAACAAGATTACTGGGTCTGTAGCAGTCAGGCAGGAGCCCTCTCAACTCCCAATGTATAGACATGGGTGGAACAGGGATTTTACGGTGGTGTTGACAGTTCCCAAACTGCGTTCCTATGCAGCACGTTTGGGTGGGTCTCAGGCTCATGTTGATGGTAGCCACCGCTCCTGAAGCACTAAGGTCGGGGAGTAAGAAACAACTCAATAAAAAAGTGGGCTAAAGGACTAAACAGACCCTTCTTGAAAGAAAATAGGCAAATGGTTAACAAATACATGAACCAAATGCTCAATTTCACTAACATCAAGAGAAATGCAAATCAAAACCACAATGAGATATGATCTCATCCCAGTTAGAATGGATATCATAAAGACAGGATATATACGCCAGCAAGGAAGTGGAGAAACGCGAACTCTTATTCACCGTTGGTGGGAATATTGTTGGTAGCACACAGTATGGAGATTCTGCAAACAACTAAAAGAAGAACCACCACATGATCCAGCAAGTCTACTGAAAGGTGAACAGTAGTTGTACCAAAAAAGATACTTGTACTCCCATGTTTATGGCAGTGCTACTCACAGCCACAACAATGTAGAATCTATCTAGATGCCTTTTATTAGATGAATAGAAAAAGAAAATACCATATGTTTACATAATAGGATACCATTCAGTCATAAAAAGAATGAAATCATGTCATTTGCAGCAACATGGATGAACTGGAGAGCATTAAGTGAAACTAGCCAACACCATGTATTCTCACTCAGTTATGGAAACCAGTAAGTCAGCCTAGTTGAAGTATGGAATGGAATAGTGGTCACTAGAGACAGTAAGGGTAGAGGCAGAAAGAAATTCAATAAGCAGAGATTCCATCCCGGTTCCTCTTGAGCACAATAGGGTAAATTGGGCAAAACAACCTGTAAAGTATTTAAAAATGACTAGAAAGGAAGAGTATGGAGTTCCCAACACACAAAAATGATTAATCATTGAAGAGATACAAATATTATCCTCATTTGATTAATATATACTGGATATATGTGTCGAATTACCATAATGTACCTCCTAAAGTTATACAAATTTTAAAATATTGTAAATGATATTTTAATGGTGTAAGAAGTGCTTGATAATAAAATTAATTTTAATCTTTCTCTAGGAGGAAAAATACAGGGTTAACTTGAAGGTATTCAAGTTCTTAGATATTTTAGGAGCACAGTTGTCATATTTTTCAGCATTTACCAAGAGTAAATGGAGTAATTACTTCAACAGTTAAAGATTGACAAATTGATAGGAATCGTAGGGCCACTTGATTATTATAATTTTCCCAATTTACCCTTTTCCCTCTATTTTATGTTTTCACTGGGCAATTTTAAACCTGTCAAGATTTTTTCTTTTAAATTTTATTCTACATTCTCCCCCATTGTAAGAAGACTGGAAAAATGTCCTGATCCATTGTTTTAGTTCATTTGGAATTGAACAGCAGGTATAGGGGGTAGCAGGAGAAATGCAATTTCAATATCAAGACATAAGTATATATGAGTGAATTTCACAAAAAGATGCATGAGAAGACTGACATTCATTTCTGTGCTTACTTGCTGTGACCTGGTGGCTTTTTTTGAAAGATACTCCTATGGAGTCTTTCATTTGTACAATGAGTGTTAGGAAGCCCCATTAAATGTCATTCTAAGAATATCTTCTTGTTTTCAGAAGATTGCTAGTTATGAGACGCCAGTGAACTATTTTTACTTTGGATTTTTTACATATAATGTTTATATAGGTTTGTACATAATATAGTTCAAATTATAAGATATAAAATATAACCATGTAGAGTAAAAACATGATACTTTCCATAAATTGATGAGAAAAGTTTGCCATTTTCTCTTCATGTTTTCTTTTTATATTACTGAAATTTAGAGTATTTGTTTTCATATTGTTTATAACTCTATTAAGAAGTGGAAGGTTCCTGTCCTACTAGTAATACAAATAATTAGTTTTGTTCAGAAAATAGTATTCTTCAACTATTTAAACTCTTATGCTTACAATCCTCATAAATGTTATAGAGAGAACATTTCTCCCCTGGGAAGAATGAGTTAATTCTAAGTTAATATGAAGAATTCTAATAGAGTATCATCATTACCTGTGAGAAGTTTATTTCAAAATCATTTAACATACTTGCCAAGAAAATTGATAATTCATTATGTTGGGAAGATGAATGAGAGCATATATTTCTTTTTACAATAATGGAAAAATCCTTGAATTTCCTTTACTAATATCCCTAGGCCCTTCTTAGGGAATGACAGGCACTCAAGCACATATAAACCCAGATTTATATAGTAAGCATGTCTAAGTAACAAACACCATAAACCTTATACTGGGATTTTTGCTAGCCTATGTAAGTTTAATGTAAAAAGTTATTCAAATGATTTTAAGAAGTCAGTCAAAAAGAAAGATGTAGCTCTCAAAGTCTAAGTTTAAATGGCATTAAGAGTTCCTGAGCAATAAAGTCCAGAACCTGGAGGTAACAGTATTTCTCAGAGCACAGCAGGTAATCCTGGAAGATCCAGAGGATAGAAAAAGCTAATGTCAGAGCAATGAAGGTGTCTTGATTAAGAAAATAAGCACATATTTAAGAACATATGAACACTAAAAATTTGTCAGATGGTCTGAGAGCCCAATTTTATGAAGTAGACTGAAAATTAGATCTAGAGAGAAATATTAATAATAAGCCTGGGAGAAACTGATAATAGAAGTGTATTAAAGATCAGAACTAGAACAATGACATAGGAGAAGATGACTAAAAACTATTTGCAAACTCAAAGTTCAAATGTATGGCTATAAAGAATGAGACTGGTAGGAATAAGCAAGGTGGCTGAGAAGCACAGCTTTTAGTTTGTTGACCATTTTGAACCAACTCTTCAGAATGAAGAGAGGGAAGATGAGATGAGGTGGGAGCCAGACAATCTGAAGGGTCAGAGTTCCTGAGTTCTGAATGAGCTGATGTTACATAATCTTCAGTCCAGGAGGACAGAGTTAGGAGTAGACACCAGAAGGTGGGGCAAGAGAGAAGTCAGTGTGGGTCCAAGAATTTGGAGTTCAGTAGGGGAAGCAGGAAGTTCTCAGGCAATTATCACAGACTGGTGGGTGTTTGACCCAGTGTGTCTATCTTAAATCTTAAATGGTCATTGGACGTCGTTTAAAAAGAAGGGTAATGCTTAACTACTCCAGTCCTCTAACCTTTCTGAGTGTCAGTAGAGTGGCACTGAGGCTGCAGGTGGTAGTTAAGTAGTTGCAGGTATAAGTTGAAGGACTGAATAGAGGACCTAGAGTGGAGCTGGTGAGGAGTCAGGGAGCAGGATAGCAGTTTGCTTGTCTTTCAGCCATCTGTTAGAGCAGACATTGTGATGCACATTTTTAGAAACAAGCCTGAAGAAAAGAAAAATCTTTGTTTTTTTTCCAGAGATGCTGAAAGGAGTTTTCACAGTAATGAGGCTATTCTTCAAAAGTGACCTCATACTTTAAAATCTACTATCAATTAAAGGTTTGATTGATGTAGGGCAACACTATTTAGCACATTTTTACTTTCTTAGGAGACTGGAATGACTACCAGCTTTGGCAGTTAAGAGGTCATTGTGTCCTTGTGTTTGCATAAGTCAATAAAAATTATGTTTATTTGAAATGATTCATCAACTAAGGCTTTGGTCTTAAAAATAATGCTAGGCAAGAGAATTTTCTTTTTTAATGTAGATACATCATTGATGGGAAAATATAAATGCCCCTGTTGTAGCATTCTCTCTATAAACCCTCAATTAAGCATTTGTTTGAGTACTTAATGATAGAATTCACTGAAATTGACCCCTTGCAACAGATAAGTACTACTAAAGATCCAGATCATGAAATTTAGCCATCTTCAGTATGTTTCTTTTTTACATTAAAGGAAAATATTTCTCATTACATAATAATCTCTCATTATGGAAAAATTTTAAATATATAAATACAGAAAATAAAAGATAACTTTAGTAGTCCCAACACAATTAGCATATCGATATCTTTCCTTTGCACAAGTATGCATAATTTTTAAAAAGTTGCATACAAATATACATTTTTTGGGGGGGAGTAATGGGGACTAGACTCAGGGGCACTTGACCACTGAGCCACATCCTCAGCCCTATGTATATATTTTATTTAGGGACAGAGTCTCACTGAGTTGCTTATTGCCTCTCCATTGCTGAGGCTGATTTGAACTCATGATCCTCCTACCTCAGCCTCCTGAGCCACTGGGATTTCAGGTGTGTGCCATCATGCCTGGCATAAATAAACCATTTTAAACAATTAATTTAACCTGACTTCATACCATTAGAATTTTATGACACATTATTCCTGCTTATGTTTTTACTTATTTTGGTAATTATTTTTAATGCTACACTATCAAGTGGAATGTCATAATTAACTCCTCCCTATTATTGTACATGCCAATCATTGCCTTTTTTCAACCTTATAAACAATACTTCTATAAATAATGTTGTACATGATATAAATATATTTAGGATTATTTTATTGACTAGATTTCCATTAACATGACAAAATATTGATTCAGTTTTTAAATTTCATGATAAAAATAATGTCAAATATATTTCTAAAAGAGTATTTTTCCACTTCATTTGTGTTCTACAATTAGAAAATACTTTTCTTCCCTTTTCCAAATGGCTTCCTAAAAGGGCAAGGGACATTATCTAGGGGATTTCAAGTTGGCTGGGTATACTGAAGGGAATTTCAAGGCACAGAATGGAGCAAGAACTAAATGCCATTAAGGAAAGTAAATCTGAGAGAAGCCTGGGAAATTGAGCTTCATGGAATCCTGAAGTGAATCCAGCACATTGTCATGATGTATGTTCTAGAAGAATAGATACAGATATATGGAGACTAAGAGAATATACCAACAGTGGATTAACAATTACAAGAGTTATTATAGGTCATAGGCAATCACCTAGAGGTAAAGATCTACATTTTTTTTTTTACCCCAAACCCTTAGAACTAGGTATATTTTGAATTCAGATATTTTGGAGATTTAGATTTTTTTAGGTTTCAATATCATGATAATATATAATACCCCAACACAGTTTTAGGTAGCAAAATAATAAAACATATTAATATTTTTGTCCAAAACATTTGACTCTTGATGGGATATGTTAAGTTTCTAAGTCATTAAGATGAAGTTTTGCTACCAAATTATTTTACTGCAAACTAACACAAAATGGTTTCAGTTGTCAGAGTACTTTCAAATTTAAGGAATGTATATAAGAAATTGTGACTATGTATTTGCTACTGGCAATTTGTTTCTGGGACTGTGATGACAGAAAGTAAATTGCTCTAACAGTCTAGATTTTTTTAGAATTAATAATAAGTAATTGATGATTTATTGTTTCCCTTTTTCAATAAATATTTTTAAAGGTTGTGTAAATTAGGTATTCAATTGTATTTTGTCAAAAGAAGTATTTATCTCTCCTCTACCTTTATCTATCAAATTATGTATAAGTAACAAATATTACACTCTGACAATCAGTTTTTTAATTAATTCTTAAAAATTTCTTGAAATTAGATTTTTCAAGTGAATATTTTGGTTAAGTGTTTGGAAGGCATAAAGTATAATATTTAGGGAGCAGATAGATTTATCCTCAGGTTTATTCATTCCCTTGACAATTACTGCTTTTCTTTCTGTTCAAAATTTATCCTTGTTCTGGTAATAATAAAAAAAAATACTATGTGGCATTGGATATTTATGTAACACCTGAACAAGTGATTCACTGGGAGAAAGAAGTCTGGATTCCTTTCTACTTTATATTGTGGAAATGTTTTCCCTCCCTCTTTATGTATTCAGCTTGATCTTTCTTAGAAATGCAAAAGTCATTATTATCAGATAAGCAGGATAGGAAAATACAATCATAAGCCTAGGAGAGGCAATTTATTCCCTATGTCTCTGCTATTCAAATAGATAGTTCTCTTCCTACATTATTCTCACATGCTATATAGTTGGTGACTCATATATCTTCCTTTGGTATCATCTTATATTTCATTATTCCTATTCAAGAGAACTTTATTCAACTTCTAACCTAACTCATTCTTTCTCTAATTTAAATTCATTACCTCTAATCCTATTTTCTGTTGAAACAAAGAGTACACACTATCGCCAAATTACATCTATTCTCATATTTGAAGATTGCATTAGTCTTCAACTTCCATTTCTCCACAGTGAAAAGCATTTCTTGAAAAATTTATGCATTGTAAATTACTTTCATGCCCTTTGTAGTTGGGTCAAAAGCAAAACAAAAATCTAATAAAGAGGTAATGATAATAAAAATGATGACAATTTATCATTCAGTCAACTAATATTTATCTAAGGCTAATTGGGTGGTAAGGCACAGTGTGATGAATAAACCAATGAATTAATTAAATGACACAAACAGATTGGACATGAGCTTCTTCTGAGTGGCTCATAGTAGAAGAGATAATATAGATTAGAGATTTAAATTTAGTGTAACAAATCTAGGGTCCAATCTTAGCCCATGTCTTATCTGCATTAGGAATTTGGGCACTTGTCTAAAATGCTCTGTGCTTTGTTTCTGAGTGGTAATTAAAAACATCTGGTAGGATACTTGGGACGATTAAATGAGATGATAAACTTTAGGTGACTCACTCAGTTCTGGCCCTCAGTGTGTATCACTTGTTATAATGGTAACTATCCATTGAAAGAAATATTGGGTACCTGTTAGGTGTCATGAATTCATGTGGAACCAGAAGAAGAACTATACATGAGATCCTGTCCATGTCCTCATAGTACTTGTGGTCTCCTGGGAACAACCATTATATAAACAGATACCTGTACCGTAAGTACATGGCAGAGGCAAGAGAGGTTGCTTGCTGCAGATAAAATGGACACATAATATCTTCTTGAGGAGTCAGGCTTATCTGTTTTAGGAATTGACATCTAAAAGATACTTGGGAATTAGCTAAGCAAAGAAGGTGGGGACAGAGTAGGTTAGGACAGAGTGTTCCTTTCAAAGTTAAGGAATGCATATTAGTTATGCATTATGTGGACCACTGTTGCAATTTGGGGTGAGGGGTCTATCAGGCAAGTGAAGCAGGAAAACAATTCAGGACACAGGGAAGAGATATATTCAAAAGATGTACAGGTAGTTTACTTTGTCATAGAGAAGGAAGAGAAGACAGGAGGTGTCTTCCTCCAGATGAACTAGAAGTAATAGTAGGGATAACAAAACTTGATGGCTATCCAACAAGAACTATGCTAAAAATTATGCATTATGATTATATAGAAATTTGTACATTTCATAAGAAAGCACAGCAAAGCTGCTGAGGTGTTTCTAGGTTGTTAGTGCTGTGTTGGGTAGTAGTCATACTTTCACGCAGTGATCTGAGACTATGATGTCGAGGATTTTCATCCTAGTTTCTTCTCTCAGGATTCTCAGAGCAAAACCAATTAATTAAATAAACAAATTTTGAATGAAACATTTGATGATTTATCTGAGTGCTCTACATTCAGATAATGTCTATAATATAAAGCATCACCTTCTTATTCAAATGAAGATCTCCAGACACTGGCAGATGCAGACAAGGGTGTGATTTAGGGGATCAGAAGAATCTTCACATTCCTCAGAGAACATTTTTTATCAGTTATCTCTGAAGATGTAGAAGTTTGGTATCAATAAAAACTAGCATGGATATTTGTGTTTTTGTCTCAGCATGAGTTTATGACTCCCGAAATTTATTGTTGGGGTCCCATTACCCAACACAACATATGGAACCTTTTAAGCTCTCAATATATATTTGAAAAAATTTCCATGTTTTCTATCTGTGGCATATTTAATCTAGCAGTGCTCTTGTCCTCCTTGAATTAATTCAGTAATTTCTCATTTGTGCATCTAAGTCTGAGAAATTATCTAATGCGAATTACACAACATGGTAAATGTCATTGTTAAATCTAAGATACTCTAGTGTTGTTTGTGATGTTGTGCAACTTATGAACCAATCATGTTTTACTTTTCTTTTTTTAAAAATTTATTTATTTATTTAGATTCATTGTACACAAAGTAGAGTCACACCATCTGTGCATTCATACACGAATACAGGGCAATGATGTCTGTCTCATTCTGTTATTATTCTTACCCCCCACTCTGCCCCCACTCCTCCCTTCCCTCTATGCAATCTATCCTTCCTCCATTTTTGCCTCCCTTCCACCCCGCATTATGCATCATCATTCACTTATCAGAGAGATCATCATGTTTTACTTTTCAAATGTTCTTTTGCTAATATGTAGATATAGCATTCCATATTTTAGTTTAATCCTTAACAACTCTATGAAATAATACCATTATCATCATTTAATAAATGGGGAAACTGAGGCACCAGGCTATGAAATAATTTGCTTGAGCAGTAGAACTCTGACTTGAACTTGAGAAAGAGCCCATACTGTGTTCCACTATGCTTCATATCCCCAATTCCTTTTTCAAAATATGCTTTAAATAATTTCTCACGGATTTAATGAACTGCAAACCTGTGTCAAGTAACATTTGCAATTCTATCTCATCTAGAATCTTATAGAGACAAGTTGGCTCTAAGGCAGGATCTTCATTCTATGAGGATGATAAATCTCTTAATATTTGATTCTCACATGATTTTGGCTATCTGAAATGTATTTTAACTTGTCAAACTTTATTTGAAGAGAGATATGAATACCTGTCATTAATCTAAAATTTTATCTGTACTATAGAATAGTTTTGTACTTTCTGTCACATTGTAGTTTTTTAATAGCACATGATCACATATATATTAAAAATTATTATTTTAAAGTACATATTTAAATTGGGAAATCTTATTCTTCTTTTTGGAGGAAATAATACAGGTCTTGAAGCCTGTAATATTTGACTGTAGAATTCTGACACTTGACACTACCACAATAATGTTCCATGACTTTGAGCAAAGGGCTTGCCTCCATCTCTTCATCCACAAAATTGTAGAACTTGCCTTGAAGGATTACAGCAAGAATTGAATAATCACACATGTATGCACACACATAAACTCACACATGTACATGCATACACACACAAACTCATATACATGGTACCTATAGTGTCCACCTTGCAGTACATACTCAATGATTTTTTGTCTTAGTGCACCTAAATATTGAGCTATGGTAATTCATGCAAAGATAAATTGCAATAATATGTAATAGGCAATGGCAGTGGTTATTCCCATTGAATCTGAAAATCAATTCTTTCCTCTGAAAAAAACAAATAATCAGGGAATGATTTTTCCATTTTTGGAACACTGATAATTCTGCCCTGTGCTGGTCAACTACAGTTGACAAAAGCAACATGGCTTTGTTTGGCATCTCAAAATAAATTACATATTGAAAGTTCCCAGTTGTTGATGTTGGCAAAAAGGAAAAGTATGCATTTTCTCTTCTAATATAACAGAAGTCTTAGTCTTCTCTAATATAACAGAAGTCCTCTGTTACATTATAGACATTATCTGAATGTAGAACACTCAGATAAGTTATGAAATGTTTAATTCTCATTTAAAAATAAACTTTCTATAGCAGCCAGCATAGAGTAAGGGAGATATTCTTAAAATGATTAAATTTTACAGAAAATAGTTCATTAAATCCTGAAATCTCTGCAAATAGAACATGTCTGGAACGTGGAAAGCACTCCACAAGGGTCTGAGAAATCCACAGGATTGCAGTTAGGTTTATTTTTTCTTTAATGATGTGGATACTACATTCAGAATGATTATGTCCTTGTGCGGTCACCTACAGTCAGTAAACAATGGAGCTGAGATTAGACTACAGATTGTTTAGCTTCAAAGCTGCTGTTCCTTCCATGACACACTTGCTCTGCACAATGTACTGTTGTAGAAACGTTGATTTTTTTTTCTTTTGTCTCCAGGAAAAGTTGAATTGAAGGAACTTATCTTAAATTTTCATTAGGAGAAATTTGAAAAGAAAAATGTAAATTTACTTTTTTTTTAAAGCTTAAAATAATTTAAAAGAGTAATAAAATTAGACCTTGGGGTTAGGTTTCTTTTTTTTCCCCAGAATTTTTTCTTGGATTATTAAAGGCTATAAAACACAATCCTTTTGAATGGTGTAAACCAAGAATCAGCCAGCATGCCAAAATGCTATTATAAGCTAGAATTAATTTTAAATTATAGCTTCATGGAATTTTAAAGTGTGCAGAGTGGAAAGGGATAAAAAGAGCCATTGAAATGCTTAGGTTAATTAAGTTTCATTCTTGTAATGTAAAGGTAGTGGTTTTATAAAGCCTTCAATCTAAGACTGATCAGACAATAGAAACATAGAAACTGGTCAATGTAGAGAAAGACAATTTATCAATGGGTATTCCTCAAAAATCTATGTCAAATTGAGCCTGTGTTGATCTTTTCTCCAGAATATGAAACTGATGCATACTAGCTGTAAAAACTCTTTATATTGAGAAACTATAAAAAATAAAAGTGAAACTAATATTGCATGATTCACAGAGAGCCACAGCTAGCCACTTTGAATATTTCCTCTTAATTCTTAGCAAAAGTATTTTGTCATGCCATACACAGAATTATATGTGTGCTTCATGTTTCACTCTTTTTTGTCCCATTTTTGGAGAGCTCCTCAGATATATTCTCTGAATCCCTGATTTGATTTCTTCCAGTACCAATCTGATCTTTAATGCCTCCAATGCTAATTTTAACTTAGCCATTGTTTTCAGACTTCTTATAATTTTTTTTTTTTACAAACTTTATTTTATTTATTTATTTATTTATTTATTTATTTTTAGAACCAGGATTGAACTCAGGGACACTCAGCCACTGAGTCACATCCCCAGCCCTATTTTGTATTTTATTTAGAGACAGGGTTTCACTGAGTTGCTTAGGGCCTCACTAAGTTGCTGAGGCTGGCTTTGAACTCGCGATCCTCCTGACTCAGCCTCCCAAGTTGCCTGGATTACAGGCGTACGCTACCACACCCGGCTGACTTCTTATAATTTTGACAACCATTTTCTGAATACTCGGCCTACATCTTCATCACATACAAGATAAAGTATTTCAAAGAAAATTTGTAATCTTGTATGTTTTCAATGAAATAACTTCACAATTCTTCACTTACTGCTAACAAATCTTTCTTTTCTAAATACCAACATATTCCCTTCTTCATTCAACGGCCTGCTCCTCTTCTTTTCTTAATCTGTGATATTACTTTGTCAAACATACCAAATTTTTAAATTCTAATTTATCTTTAGATAGGGAAGAATTTCGGAGAGTTCTGACATTTTCCCTTAGGCAAGGTGTTTTCCTTGGATCCCTTATTCTTCATTTAGGTGGTGACAAAATTTTCCTAGGCAATGTATAACCATGTTTTGATGATTGCAATATATTAGTGCCCATTCACCTCCTTTATTGTGATATGTACTATGGACTCCGCAACATAACCTTCAACTACCTGGATATACGTTTTGTAAATAGATCTTATACTTCCAATTGGGTTTAGAGAAATTTCTATTTTCCAGTATGCCTATATAGCAATGGCTTTCAATAATGTCTCACAAACAGATCTTGATGTCAAGGACTTTGAACTGGTTACATTCAGAAATCAGAATTGTTATTCCAGAGTTCTATGAACTTGGAAAACAATGGATAAAATTTACCAGAAAGAAAATAATGTTTTCTTTCATTTGTGCTCTTGAGTCTGAATTTATGAAATTAGTCTAAAAATATAAATCCTTTTAGTATTAACCAAAGTGCTACACTCAGGGACTTCCTTAGTTATTTTTTAATTTGGTGATTACTTGAGCATTAAATTTTATATTGCTGATTTGATATTCCTCTACAGTTTTTACCTCAATAATATATATATTATTGCTGATAATGAAATTCATGCTTACTATTAATTTGCACAAAAGTAATTATTTTGACAACAATTATTTATGAATTATTTTAATAATCATACTATTTAAAGTTTTTAAAAAGTTATTCTAGAATATGTCTATCAATTCAAAGAGTGTTGATGTTTGAAATATACACTTTTGGCAAGTATTAGTAGGCCTTCTTTTTATCATTTCAGATGTAGCTAGAATCAAGTACCAACTGACCCTTGTGGATGTGGAAATTATTTTATGTTTTTGTAGCATACAGATTGCATTAATATAATTCTTGTTTTCACCTTCTACAGAATTCTCAATGTAGAAAATGTGACACACACTGTATTTGGTAATAAGTATGGTTCATGGTTCTCACAGGATAGTGAAAAGTCTCACCAGTTGAAATCTCCCTATTGGCTTATTTTTGCGAATTATCTTGAATTTTACATTTTGACCATGTGTGTCTATTGACACTAAAGTAACATTCATAGAAAAAGTTCAGTTCCATTAAATTTTATTTTAGTTAACTCTTAGACCATGAAATCCAGTTTACACAGAAACAATAGAAGGACAGTAGAAAACAATGCAAAATGGCCTGAAATAAGCAATGATTGATAGAGAAATGGATAATATCACTACTGTGCTTATTGAGCTTCATAGTTTGAACTTTCCTCTGTCTATCCTTTAGTGGGACTACCAATAAGTAACTGACAAGCTGAAATAATTAATGGGCAATTCAGAAGAGGAATATAAATAAGTCCAAGATGAAATGAGATTCAGAGAGAGTCTGACTTATCCTGTTTTACAAAGTAGGGCATACAACATATAATGTTAATAGTAAGCTATAAGAAATAGATTTTGAAGAATGAAGACTTCAATCATTCAAACTATATAGAGAAAATAATGAAAAATACTCAAAGATGCTACTTTCCGTGTATGTGCAGGTGTGTGTTTTCCTGTATCTACTTTATGTAAAAAAAAAAAAAAAAAAAAAAAAAAAAGGAAGGAAAATCACTGTCTTTACAATTTCTCTTTCTGTACACAAAATTTCTGACTAAATCATTACTGTTTTTTACTAGATTTTATTTAATCATGCCTTCATACCATTCTTCCACGATCTGAAATGGATCACTCATTTTAATGAACAAAAAATTAAACATGCTGTAAATACCTTCATTTAAAAAAATGAATTCATTTCTTTTTATTGAATACATGAAATTTTTAAAATTATACATATTAATGGGTTACCATGTGATGTTTTGGTATATTGAAATTATACTGTGTGATGTTTAAATCAAGTTATGAACACCTCAGTTTTTATTTCTTTAAAGTGAAAACTTTCACAATCCTTTCTTCTAGCTTTCTGAAATATGCACTGTATATATATGTATATATATATATATATATATATATATAATAAAAAATAGAACTACTATGAAATAGCATACCAGAACTTTGTATCCCTAACTGTAACTTCTATCCATTGAATAAACTTTCCCCATCACTCCCTCTTTTTCCCTCTCCTTCTCCCTGCCAGTCTCTGGTAACTACCATTCATTCTTCTCTCAACTTTTGTGAGGTCAACTTTCTTATATGCTGCATGTGAATGAGGTCATGTGGTCCTTGTGCCTGGCTTATTTCACTTAGCATAATGGTTTCCAGTTCCATCCGTGTTGTCACAAAAGGTTTTGTTCCTTTTTATGGCTGTGTACCATTCTGTTGTATATGGATGCCACATTTTATTTATCAATTCTTTGGTTGATAGACACTTCGATCTTCTATTTCTTGGCTATGTGAATAGCAGGAATGGGGGAGTGCAATTGTCTCGGACACATGATTTCATTTCTTTTGGATACGTACCCAGAAGTTGGATTGTTGATCATGTGATAGTTCTATTTTTAATTTTTTGTAGGACAGTCATAGTGTTTTTCACAATCATTTTACTAATTTACACTTACACCAACTATGTGCATGGGTTTCTTTTTGTCCACATCCTTGCCAGCATTGGTGATTCTTTGTTTATTTGATAATAGGCATTCTTAATAGGATGAGGGAATATCTCATTGTGCTTTTGATTTGCATGTCTCTGATAATTGGTGATATTGAGCATTTTTTTTCATTTACCTGTTGTCTTTTTAAATGTCTTCTTGGGAGAACTGTTCATTTAATTTCATTGCCCATTTTAAAAGTGGTTTTCAGCTATTGAGTTTTTGGAGTTCCTTATATATTCTGGTTGTTAATCTCTTGTCAGATGAATAATTTGTAAATATTTTCTTCCATTCTATATCTTGTCTCTTCACTCCAAAATGAATGGCTTCATTTTTAACATAGTTCCTACATGATAACGTTCTGAGTAAAAACATTGATTTTGTATGTGACGTTCATTTAGGAAAGTTTAACTAAGTACTTCAAAATTAAATTTGGAGTTAAAGAAAGCAAAACATTTTTTGAAATTTTAGAGAAACATAGGTATTTTAAATGTAATTTGTTCATAAATTTTTTGTGACTGTTAATTTTTAATTTACAAAAGGCAACAAAAATTAAGCTATGGGCTGGGTTTGCAGTTCAGTGGTAGAGCTCTCACCTAGCATGCATCAGGTCCTGGTTTCAGTCCTCAGCACTGTAATCTATATAGTTCATACGTCAAGGTCTACTTTAACATCAAGAAGGAAGGACAATATAAAATTTTAAGAATTGTACTTACTTTATTAAATGATCACTACATCTTCTAATCAACCTTTTAATGTCTTCAAAACACAGCAATATATAACTATTATCATAGCCTATCTAAAACAACTAATTTTGTTTCTTTTTCTAAGAAATCATATTTTTCTTCCAAATTTTACAAAATAATTTGATTAGTTGCCATAAGAGCATGATTCATTGATTTGGAAAAATGTAACAATTTTTTTATCACAATTAGCTTTTTTTTCTTTTTAGTGCCATTAAATTCATTTAAAAAATAAATTCCTTCCATTTAAATTATAGCCATAATAATGTCTATCAGTAGCACCAAAGTAGTGGCTTGAACCTGAGAAGATTCAGTCTGTTGTTGCAGAAAACCATTGCCACTTTATGGAACAGGATTAGTGTGTTATAGTACTTAAAATCTTGGACTACAGAAATCCACCTGCTTCTGCTGAGGTATTTAGGCAAAGACACTTGGAAGCTGGCCAAGTTTGTGCAATACTCAAACCCATTGCTTATGTGTTTGACAGTAACATCTGGTAACACAGATGCTGAATTCTGGAGAGCCATAATTATTTTGAGAGAAGGGAGAAGTTGTCTTACATAGTTATTATCATGCTACTACCTCAGGTATTAGAAAGAGGCAATCATTTTGTACTTCTCTGACAGCATATGTTTTCTCAGTTTCACAGATAAAATTTCTAGATCGTGTACAACATTGAGATTAAGAATCATTATACGTTTTTAAGCAAGAGAAAGATTTCAGAAGAGCAGAATGTGATGAAAATGTTTTGTTGTCTCCAAGTGCCTGTCCAAAAACCATTGAGCTAGGTGACAAAAATTCATAGACTAGGCTATTTCAAAGAAAAGTTGATGACAATAACCTCTCTTGGATTCACACTCTATCTTGGAACCACTCATAAGTAAGACTGTCAGATTTTGTACCAATGAAAAGACACTGTCTTAGCTTTGTTTACCTCAGCTGTTAAGAATTCTTTTCCATTTCTTTCTCTCTCTCAGACAGATTATTATAAAAAAGGATATGACAGGTGCCAGTGAATCTATATGTTGTTTGTCTTTTATAGCAATATCTTACATGCTGTGTGCATCCAAGAAAATAATGATCTAGTGTCTTTTGGAAACGTTTACATGCAGGACTCAGGGACTAATATTTATAATTTGTAGCATTGTAACCAGTGTAAGTAGCTATTTTAATGTGGGTCTATTTGCTGTGGTTAATGAGAACAACTCATCATGATACTTAAGGGATTTAAAGATTACCAGGGCAGACGTTTAAAATTTTACCTTCCCTCTGCTACTCACCTCAAAATCTGAATATGAGACCACCATTCATTGATTTATACATTCTTTGTGTCATCAAATATTAATGACACCCTACCACACGTAAGGAATTCTGGTAAGGGCCAAATACACAATAGTGATTGAAACAGACACAGTCCTTGCCCTCCTATAATTCACAGGTTAGTCACAGGAGTTACTAATTCAAATGCCTTCAGGGTCAATCAGGTAAAGTGATGAGTGAAGTTGTGAATGTAAACTCATAATTAGTGGTAGAGGCTGTAACTGAAGGAGAGTAAATGTTCTACCAGATGGAACTGAATTCAAAATTTGTTTAAACAATGAATCATATTAAAAGAAAAAAGTCACACCTGCAGTCTGAGCACTTTGGCTCTCTGCCCATGAGTTTGAGCGTCTGGCAGGGAAAGAGAGTAGGGATGATCCAGACAACGTAAGAATTTAGAAGCTGGTTCTCTGACTTACTGCCTATCAAGGCATTGTCCTTGAAGAAGTCTGCTGTGAAGCTATGAGGGCCTGGGTGAGTTTTCCAGTTCAGGAAAAAAGGCATCTACTGGTTGCATGTTAGGCCACAGTGACCTATTACTGACAGATGCCCTGCTGGTCTGATTCGGCATTTCTGACTGATTTACTGTTTTGTTTTGTTTTTTTAATTTACAATGACTTGTATGTCATTGACAACCTGTTTATCATCCTATAAACTGGAAATTGTCTTTTAATTCACAGCAAATCGTTTAAGTGTTTGAAACTGCCATGAGATTACTTTAATTGAATGTAGGTCATAAGCCTACAGATTTTTTTGATTATGCATGATACCAAAATAAATTTAAGACTGTTAATGAACGATCACTAAAAATATTGATAAATAATAATAAACAATTCCATTGTACACCATACACACAAACTATGTGACCACACCATGCTACTATATAATATGTGAATTACAAATCCTTTCAAAAATAGAAACTTTAAAATGAATGAAATGTCTTAATATTTTACTTGCATACTTTAAAATATGATCATACATGTACTAGACAACAAAGGATATTAATTAAATAACAGTGATATTAAATGATAATAAAATCAAGCAACCACAATAAAATAACAAATGTTAGCATTGAGTGTTTATTACCTTTTGTACACAGTATCAGAGAAAGGGAAGGGAAGTAATTACCAAATATATTTCCTAAACTCCTTGTATTATAAAATAATATTGTGAAAGTCCACTCTATTAATGATATTCTCTTTTTATCACTTAACAGATTAAAAGTAAGGTCTTTCTTATCATTTATATTTATTTTTAATAGTTGGTATCAACTGAGAAATTCCTTATGAGGTTGTTCTTTGAGGGTTTATAAGCATGGTTATGGTATAGGAAGTTATCAGCAATAAATTCCAAAAATTTGGACAAATATTTGGCACAAATAAAGTGGTAAAATGATGTAGGAGCCTACAGTAAACATAGCCACATTCAACCAGATTTCTAAGATTACAGAGCTAGTTATTTGTTCTTGACTCTACTAGGCCATATCTTGAAAAATGAACCTAATACAAAACTGTCGCATGATTTGAACCATGAAAATACTGTGACTAAAAAGATGGAAAGCTTTTGATGATTTTCTTTTGCAAGGGAACATGAGAAATTAGGTCTATGGATACATAATTGCTAGGGAAATGAAAGAAAACTGATACATCGATAGTATTATATAGAAGTTAATTAAGGATTTGGTAGCAATGGGGAGAATAACATGAATGTTCAATAGTTGCTACATTATGTAGCAACTACTTAAGTCTAACTACTTTAAAAAGTTCCCAAGTCAAATATCTTAGTGTAGAAATTATGAAAGCTACTCAGACAAGCCATGGGATCTTATTATAAAATAGTAAATTTTACACATTTACTCCCAAACTTGAGATATGTGCATGTTTCTCATTTTTCCAGTTTTATGTTTAAGAATCTGCATGTTTTAGTGACAAGAAGTTTACTAATAGGAGAGATCTTAAAGATCTTTCCTGGGGCTGGGGATATAGCTCAGTTGGTATAGTGTTTATCTTGCAAGCACAGGGCTGTGAGTTCAATCCCCAGCACCACAAAAAAAGATCTTTCCTGCTGAATTACCCCAAACATTAAAGGTTGACCAATTTCTAAGGTGTCTAGCTTTTCTGTGCACATGGGGAGAAAAAAATAGGAGGCAGTTCTTCCCAGTTTCCAGTCACTGTTACTTTTCTGTACATGTTATGTCACTGTTGAAGACTGGATTGTCCTTCTTACAAATGATGTTCTGAGTGCAATGATCCTCCCTTACTTAGGGTAATTTAAAAGACAATTTGATTCCAGGACTGAGCCCAGGTACTGTCTCAGTCCAACCGCAGAGTTTGCCCTGTGCATAGGTCCTCAGAGATGTAGCTGTCTCTATGTGGCTCTTTTGGTTCCTGTATGAAGCCTTTGCCTTGGGTTCCAGTCTGCTTTACTACCAGGCCAGTCTAATGTCCTTCACCTAAAAATACTGTTACAGGGTATAGTAACAGTAGTTACTAAAATTTAAATGTAACAGAATCATAAAATGGGTTTGGATAGCTTTATATTTTAAGCATTGAAAATATAACAATTGCCTTCTCTATTGAAAGGAGAGATTACCACTATCTGAAACAAAAAAAAAAAAGTGAAGGGATATCTCTGTTGGGTACAGCCTTGCTAAGCAAGGCACACTTCTGATCTCCTTTGGATCCCTGTGTTGTAGAGTACTGACAGGGGACTGGTTAATCTTGACCTGTTCCACTAGGATGAGTTTACTGTTGATTGGCTCCCTTTCAAAGTGTGAGGCTGGTATTGATTGGCTGACTTTCAGAGGCTGTTCACTGAAGGGAGTTGTCATTAAAATTTAAAAATTGCTTCTGAACCTATATAGAAATAAGATTTTCTTAGAAATATGGGGTCTTTTTTATTCTCCTCTCCTTTCCCAACTAATACAGCTACCCACTCAGTTTGTGTTAACTCTTCTGAGGGACTTTGCTCAGAGTTTACTCAAAGTCACTCCTTCAGAGGAGTCTCCAGTGTTTCTTAGGTTCTTAAATGATTATTTCCTAGGTGGTTCCCCTATGCATATACCTACACTTAGAACACCTGTGACTTCCTTTAGTGATTTTTCTGGCACCTTTATCACCAGAAAAATCCTATAAAAACCAAATTTCATTCCTGTTGCAATTATCCCTCTGGACTATGAAGATTAGCATGTTCATCACAAGTATAATAATATGGCAAATCACCTTTCTACTCAAGGAAGGACAATCTTCATTCTCATAAAGACAATATCCTGTTGTAGCTAAAAGCCCTGATTTTAATGAACTAATGATTCTTTTTCAGTTAGTTACTACGTCACCTTGAGAAGTTTACTTAAACTCTCCATTGCCTCTATTTTCTCATCTATAATGGGAAGTAAAATATTACCTTTGTTTTTGGATTATTAGGATTAAATGATCAACTTCCTGTAAAGTGTTTAGAATTGTCCTAATACATAAGTGCCATATAATAATATTCAGTCTTTCTCTCCCTCTGTGTGTGTGTGTGTGTGTGTATTATTAGTATCATGGACTTTTCAAAAGCCATACTGAGAAGAAAGGGAAGAAGCTTTTCAATTTGTCATCCTGTTTGCTATATTTTTCTCACTTCTGAGGAATAATGTAGAATGACTTTGACACCTAAGCTGTGAAGAATTGAGAATAAAGATAAATTCAACAAAATATAACAGAAGGATCAAAGTCCCAAATGTCTGTTTATGTCTGATAAAAGCCCACTGTGAGTGAGAGGATTTGTAGCAAATCACAATATTCTTCTTATGACAAACTTCTGTTATTTTAAAGAATTAAAAGAAGTTTAAAATGAGTAAGAGCAATCTTTGATTAAGTGTAAGGGAGGAAATGTCAGAAAGGAGAGGTGAAGCTATGTGAGGAAGCAGGGGGATCACTTACATTTGGTCATCCTGGTGGTAAAATTGACTGCATCCTGTGACCTCGGAATTTTCAAACACATCTGAGTCAGGGGTTCTCCACCCTGGCTGTAAATAGCAAACCCCTGAAAAGGCTCTGAGACGTAAGTTGCCTGAGCCAGATCTCTGGGGCAGTAGGGCCTGAGCCTCAGCCGTTTGTTAAAGCTCCCCAGTAAAGCTCCCCAGCTGGGTGTTGCAGGAGCTCCTTGGCTAGCAGTGTCTGGTCTGTGCAGCTGCTGCCTGTGACCCTTTCTTCTTTGTCAGGTAGAACACGAGTCTCTGAACTTTGGCACCTGATACTCTCAGGCTCAAAGTGACAGGAACAATCCTGGCTAGCAGACAGAAGCAGGCAGAAATTTTCAGCACAGTGAAAGTTTAGGAAGCTTCTAGTAATAAGGAATAAAAGGTTACAATAAATGACAATTTGTATATAGGGAGTTAGTTCATGATGCTTTTGTATCATGTGTAACGGAGCTTCCCCATTCCGTTTCAATTTCCTCTTTTATTTACTTTAGGGTATATGTTGGATACAACCATGTCATCTGTGATTACTATTCATACTGATGTTTTCATTAATAATTTATATTTCTTTAGGTATTTATGAGTATTGCATTTAGAAGACTAGGTAGTGTTCCCAGTGGCTGGGCATTAGGATCATCTGAGAAGTTTGAAAAGGTAAATCTTTAGACCTATTCAAAATCAACTGATCTGAACTTTTGGAGGTGAAACACAGGCCTTCACATCTTTTTAAGAACCTCCCCACATGACAATGATAGACACCCAATTTTGAAAAACACTTGTTTAATAAGTGCAGATAAAACACTAATTGAGAAAAAGGAAAACAAAGCAAAACAAAAACATGATAAGAGTAAAATTATTAAAGTGCTGATTAAAGTTTGGTAAAAATTTTGAGGAAAAAATATAAAATATATTCTTACAGAAAAAGTCTAGACTCTCCTTATAGGAGAGTATTTAGAAAGTAGTGTGTTAAATTCAGATCTATCCAAATTAAAGGAGATGGAGGAAGGAGATGGAGAAATTACCCTTGGAGGTCAGTGTTAGACCAAGGACTCTTATTTTTAGATTTAATTGGTTGTCAGAAGTGAGTACTTCTTCAGCATTTTGAAGGTATTTTAAAACCTGTGTAAAATACTGAAGTGAATCCTAGATTTAAAATGAGACCATAATCCTTTTGATGCATGTTAGACTCCACGTTCCTATTTTTGAACAAATCTTTAGATAGTTATATTACCTCAGTGAAGATAGTATTAATAAATTTCTGCATGAGTGAAGATCATTATTTGAAGATGAAATATGTGATTAGTATATATTGAATTATATATAATGTGATCAGTGACTGATTATGCTTATTATTTCCTACATTGCCTTTTTATTTGAACACTATGTTGAAATTATACTCCTCACTGGTTTTGAAAAATATATAAAAAAAGAGACTCTAGAATTTGGTATAATAAATTGTTTGATGTAGTTTATGAGTTTTTTGTGTTATTTTAATAGGACTTTCAATCTGAGATATTGATTAAATTACTAAATCTTACTCTTTATTAAAACTGAATCTGTGATAGAACATTATAGATCATCCTTCAAAACTTCTGACCAGAGGGTTTTTGGAACAAGCTCTCATCTAGCATTAACAACCTAGAACTACTGCTCATGTGATCCTAACTATCATATGCTTAGTTGGTGCAGCTTGTCTGCTAAAAGCAGGGGAGCTGTACCTCCAGGATTATTGTGTTCTAGTTAAAAATAGACATTTTAGGTTAGTTAATTTGTTAAATCCCATCTACAACGAATCAATACCAAGGAGTTAATTGAGCCAGGTCTAAATCATTTTATTAATACCACAATGACAGTTCTTTACCCAGTAAAGGATTAACACTAAGTGTCACCTTCAATCTTTCTCTATTTCTCTCGTCTCTCTCTCTCTCTCCCTCTCTCTCTCTCTCTCTCTCTCTCTCTCATTGAAACATAAAGAGAAAAATAGAAAGAAAAGTGGAAAATGCAGTCAAAGAACTTGTCTTCTAAAAATTTTAGAAAATACTCAGGGTCCATTGAGTTAGAAAATTCATTAAAATAGTTATTTATACCAAAAATCATTAAAGGAGCAGATGGATTAGCCTTGGAATGTCCGCCCTCTAGTTTCTGTACACCATCAGTGAGTTGTCTCAGCAGAGTAATAAAAAGATCTATTGCTTCTAGATAAAATACAACCGGAAATGCAGGAGGCAGTGTCCTGTGCATATAAAAGATGGGGTTATGAGTTAAATCTTAGTTCAAATCTTGAGTCCAGATTTGTTTGTATCTAGTATGTATCCTTTAATTCTCTAAGCATCAGTTTTGTCATTTCTACAATAGAAAGAATAGTACTTAAGCAGAATCGCTATGGTTAAATAATAAAATGTTTGTAAATAACCTGTAAAACAGTAGACATTTGAATAATACATTTTATTAATGTTTTAATTATGTGTATGTATAATTTTAACAAATAAGCCACTCTGAATTAGCTTTCCTGGAAAAGGTGAGAAGGCTATAAGCTGGATCTAGATAGCTATTTTCCCAACCATGTTTGTACAGTAATGTCATAGGATCAACTTGCTGTCACTTAGCATTTGTAGATCTACCATAAACCACCTGAAAATGAAGAGGAACAGGGAATCAGGAATTTAACTAGGATTCTTAAATTGACTGATATCTTGATTTATCAGTTTCTGTCCTTTGGGGGTAGATATAATTTGATGCAATTCTGGGGTGTGATTAACAGTTTTCTAAATAACTCACAGTACTGAAGTTGATTGACATACAGAACCTATTCCATCCCAGGTCTTCAATGAGCTGTTCATTTAATTAATCAGAATCCAATTTTTCTGAAAAATTAAAATTGGCAATTCAGTCTGATACTCCACCCTCAAGAGGGAAAACATTATGGAAGAGACCTATGTATCTTTGTAGGTAATTTCAGGCACTTTGTGAGAAAAAAAATAAAATTCTTCCTTTACCTAAATCTCCTAATCATAGACGAATTTTCTTAGATATTGAAGCAGAATTCAGATGGAGTCATTTATTTCTTTAGTCACCAAACATTGTTGTATGTCTATCATGTGTGAGGCACATTCAGCTTCTAGGCGACCATCATCTTTAATATTTCATAGCTCAGTGCCATTGGCACATGTCAGAAGGATACTGATTTTGTGGTCTCATCTGGAGACAAAGGAAACCATTGCTGTCTCAAAATGAGAGCAATTTTCACCTCAAGCAAAAAAGCAAGAACACTGTGGTTTATAATACTCTGTTCAGCACAGATATTACACTGTTCTGAGTTGGCAGATTGGCAGGTGGAACAATCACTAGGAGCCCAGAGCTGGATGGCACTTTGCATTTGAGATAAGGAGACTTATTATGAATTGGGGGGTAAAACTTCTGGACTCTAGGTTTACTCCAAAATCTTGGGTACTATTAAAATTTTATTTTTAGTACATATCAGAAGAAAATAAGTGAAGTGAAAGTAGAGGTGATCTATTTGGCTTTAACTAGATAACAGTTAAAATTGGGAGAGAAAATCTAGTTACACGTAAGAGTAGTGATGGAAATTAAGGACTAACTGCATGTTTAACTATTTTAGGAATCAGAAGACCTTGGAAAAGCCTTCTGGTGTTGACTTTTAGTGACTTTGATTTAAGGAAATCAATGTTTCTTTAGGTCACTTTTTCACCTATAAAATGAAATTTGAAGCTAAACCACCGTATTTTCAACCCTTTAATATCACCTGGAAAACTACCTAAACATTCTGATATCTGAGTCCTATCACCAGAGATTTTGACTTAATTAGGTTGGCACATGAACAACCTTCACATTTAACTTGATTTCCAAATGATTCCGCTCTGCAGTCAGGCTTAAGAACTGTTGGACCAGATGATCTTAAGGTTCTTAATACATGGACAGAGTTAGGATAAATGTGAAGTTTGTACTAGAAAAGTGTTGGAGATATACTGAATTCAATTTGAATAATATTTAAAATTGTTAATTATTCCTTTTCTTTGGAAATTGTTAAAAGCAAGTCACCTTTGGTATTGTTCTGTATATATTTTCTATCTGAAAAAGGAAATCATGCATTTTGTTATAATTCAATGAACATTGATTTAACTATTATTATTTATGTTTGCTTCATATTCAGATTCTTGCCACTTGAAACTATATGATTATATCTTTATTTGATTAATATTTCATTGCTTGGCTTAAAAATTTCTTACCCTCCTTAAGTCATTTGCTAATTTGGCTTTCTTGGCCACTTTAAAATACATATTTAAAATTATTTTACTATTTACTGATTTTTCACAAAACACCTAAGACAAATCACATTTTCAGAATACTAGTATGTATGAAGCAATAACACAAAATTCATGTATTTAGCCACCAATATAGAGAAAATTCTAATCATGTTTGAAATGCGTGAACACAATCAAAATTTACCTTCATAATCACAAAAATTACACTATTTAAAAGAATCTTTCACTTCTGAACTCCAGTGTTTAAAATATAAATAACAATGGGTTTAGACTGAAGTTTATTCTGTCAAGAAAGGAGTAATTGGAGATTCTAATCAGGACAAGTAAAGTTTTTAAAAGAGTCAGAAAATATGAATAGTGTTACTTTTCTCTTTTTACGCCAGGACATTTCACATACTCAGCCTGAGATCTACCACTCAGCTACACCCCTAGCCAGCAAATCCAGTTTCTTAAGGACCAACCATATTGATGAGACTACTCTATAAAAGTATCCCATGCTCCTTCAAAACAATTTGTAATAAAGAAAATCTACTGAAATTTCACTGTTAGCCATATTCTATTTTAGAAATATATGTAAATCATAATGAACATGTGAAACTTTGTGTCATCTGTGAGTTTTAAAAACTTTTCTGAAAATTTGGTAATCAAATTAAAAGATAAAGAAAAGGTATATTTATTTAAGTGTTCATATTGGATTCCAACAAAAGTACATGAATTCAAACTGAATATTTCAGCTTAATAAAGATGGTTAACTTAATTATTTTAGACAAACATATTCACAACTTTATTTATAGATACAAAAATATCTGCAAATGCAATGAAAAAATCGGCCATCTATATGTGTAAGACTCAGAAAAATCTAAAAATGGAGTCTTAAAGAGAGGCCTTTAACATGAGTGATACTGAGAATATGTGGATCAATTTAATCAGGGTTACAAAGTAAATTTGCAATTAAAACTAGCTGACTTGAGTATTTGCTGTGTCTAAACCAGTAAAGATGCCATGTAAAGGTGCCATGCCCAGACCTTGAAATTTTGTCAAAATGTAGCTAAGTTTAAGAAGGCAGGATTAAGAGTTTCACTGAACACATGTGTACACACATGCCCACAATATACATCTTTGAATTTACTATGATAAAATTTTTGGTAGGAATTGAAAGTATTTGGGAATCTTTCTAATAATCCCATCATTTGAAGGTCCCAATTTTGCAGTGAAATCTGAGGTAACACTGACAACACTTCAAAATTTTTATTAGTAGTTCACGGCTACGACATATTGGAAATATTTTGGTTTCTTGAAACTACAAGGGTCTATATTTGATATTATGAATTAATATTAGTACCTAAGTACTTTCTGGATATTACTAAGGTAACAGAAGAGGTCACAAGGGATATTTTTAAAAATTAAATTGTGATTCACTTTTACATAGGTCACTAGATTAGTTCTTAAATTCATATACTTCTTTAACCACTCATGTCATGAGTAGTTACTGATAATATCAACCAATTTTGAACTGATTATTTTCCAAATTTGCTTTACCAGAAACAACTATTGCAGCAATTTTTTAATAAAAGGCTTATAAGTAAAAATTTTAAAAATTGTATGTAGTCTTCCCTTAACCTCCATGGGGAAACAGTTTCAAAACCAAAGCCAGCTAGCAATGAAATCTTCAGATATACAAGTTCTTATATAGAATAGCTTAGTACTTACAGATAACCTACACATTTAATTCTGTATATTTTAAAACCATCCTTAGATTACTTGTATTAAGTAATACAATGCTATGTACAATAAAATGTTGTTATACTGTATTGTTTAGGGAATGGTGGTAAGAAAAACTCTTTATGTATTCAGTACAGAAATATTTTTTTCAAATATTTTTGATCCATGATTAGTTGAATTGAATCCATAGATATAGAACCCATGGATATGGAAAGAAAAATATATGTATATATACACATGTATATATACGCATGTCTATACACATACACACACATACACACGCAAAAGGATATACGATATTTAATTGCTTATCATCTCCAAGAAGTAACCATTAATTTGGAAATATTATTAATGAAGGGAAATAATTATTTTATGTCTTGAATAATCTCTAAGGGTTTCAAAGTTAAAAAACTTACTTTTTCAGGAAGGGAGGAGTTTTGGAAAAAAAATTGGTAACTTAAAAGCTATTTTTCCTATATTTCATCAGGAATAGTCCATGAAATTAATATTTATTTCCAAGCATTAGCCCTCTGTAAGTGAATTTATATTTGCATTTTTGGCAAAGATTATTGCAGTAAAATAAAACACAATTTGGATTTGTGATTTGGTGTGATATACATTCTATACATGCAAGACTTTTACACAAATACAAATAGAAGAACAGAAACTCAATTATATCACAGCCAAGAGATATTGATGTTACCTGTGATCATTTTCTTTTAGGGAGTTTGCCAAAGTGTGTCCAGCAGTGTTTTAAGTAATTATTTAGGCATCAAAGAGCTAGTGAGTGTACATGTTCCTGAGTGCAAGTAACAGAAACAAATTATAGATCAGCTAATAAATAGCTCACAGAATCAATATGAAGCCTGGAATAAAGAGTTTGAAAAATGGATATGGAACAAAAGAAGCTATGCAAAGACTTAAGAGGAGGTCACACAAGCTTTTTTATTAGGATAGCATTGCTGGTGGTGCCAACAGATGGTGAAAAATACTCAGAACAGTGCCAAAAATAATGCCCTAAATGCTTCCCTGGTTTCCCATCTTTCCCTCAAGATCAAGATCCCTCTCCCTCTGGCTGGAGAAGTGCAGGAGGAACAGGGAATAATCAGAACTCATCTTCTGTAGTAGAGGTGGAATCTTCCACCAAGACTGACTTACTCAATTAGAAATCAACCCCTCTACCCTAAAGTGATGATGCTGGAATGCAGTATAATCAGAGACAATAACAAAGTGCATGATATAGCAATTCTGTTTTTTTGCTTTGCCCAGATTTCTGTAACAAGTGCAGAACACTGATTTTTTATTATTCATATGGCCTAATGATATATTATGTATCTCTGTCAAGAGAAAAAGAAAATTAATTGACTTGTCACTCTGTGGCTATCAATCAATTATTACAATCATTCTGATAGTGTCTTAGGTACTTGCTTTTACTAATGACTGAACCAGTTTCTGACATCCTTCCCTTAACCTCAGTTTTCAATAACATTTTTTTACAGTGTCTCATATCTGGGTGTGACATTCTTTTACAAACCTGTCTGTCATCTATGTTATCACAGTTACAGCAATTAGAATTTCACCCTGTAATTTTCTAAAATTATAATTTGGAATGTTAGGTAGCTTTTGAAGTTGTTTGTTGAAGTTGCTGAACGCCTCATATTGATTGTAAGAGCACATGTAATGTTCAAACAGGTTTGATGCAAAGAATAAACTGATTTTTGGAGAAAAGGCTATTGATTCCCTTTCTGTAGCATATTATCTGTTACTTTAAATTCCCCACCTTCCTTTTTCCAACTAGAGCCCACCTTTTACTTAGACACAATGTTTTGTTCTCCCTCCCAATAGCCAGCATATTGGAAATTTACATTGCCAGCTGGGTGCAGTGGCATATGCCTGTAATCCCAGATACTCTGGAAGCTGAGACAGGAGGATCGCAGGTTTGAAGTATCAACCTCTGCAATTTAATGAGACCCTGTTTAGAAAAAGTAAAAAAGGCTGAGGGTATAGCTCAGTGGTAGAATTGCCCCTTCAATCCCCAGTCCCTCCACCATGTCCCAAAGAAAAGGAGGAGGAGAGGGGGGAGAGGAAGAAGAAAAGCTATAATTCATTGGGTTGTGGTGGCAGCATATTATCTAGAAGACTGGAAACCATAGATTGAAACCATATCTTGTTATGTAGTGGACAGTGTTGCAGGAGAGGAGGCATCTTTTGCCATGGTTATGAAGAAGTACTAGATGTTTTTATTTTCTTCAGCTTTGATTGCTTTCATTTTTCTCATACATAGCTAATTCAAATTATCTGTGACTCTTGAGTACATAATATGAGCCTAAAGTTGCACTATATCTTTATACTATTTGCAAACTCTCTAAGTGATTCTTGCCAGGAACCAGCACTCAAGGGGAATGTTAATATTCCAGGATATTCAAAGAGCTTGATTTGATTTCATTATCAAAGGAAGCTTTGTCAAAGTGAAGATGTAAGTGAGGCATATCTTGAACTTTGTTTGTTCCTGTTAATTTGTAGGTTTGATTCTTCCTTTATTGTCTTTTCTTTCTTTAGGTAAACTAAAATACCTGTATAATTTTTTATATATTTTATATTCAGTATTTGTGTTTCTCTTTTTAGGATGTTTCTGATCATACTCAATATATAATCTCTTATTTGTCAAGCATTCAAATGACTTTGAGGTATAGAGAAAACTTAGATGGAGAAATATCAGCTGAACTGACCACTTCTTTCTCTTCTTAGGGCAGGAAAAAACATAGCTACTATAAATAATCTTTGTGATTTGATCAACATAATATATATTGTTTCTGGGATTTTCTTAGTTTGTTAGTCTATATGTAATTCAAAGAGGCATACCTTTGTGTGTTTGCTTAAGATACATATGAAATGAAGTTGATATTGCAAAATGTGGTATATGGGAAGGATAGGTTTGAATGACTGAAAAAAATTACCCAGTTTTCCACTGGGTAATTTCCATAAAATTAAAAAATTTTATCTATGATGCAAAGGAAAAATTCAGATTCATTATGTGTGCTTCTTCTACCCCCCCCATTTATGTAAGCATCAGAAAAAATCGACACTCATTTCAAATGAAGAATAGTACATTCTTAGGTAGAGGGTTAGGAAGTTGTTTACAAATGTAGTTTCAAACACTTTTGCCTCCAGAGGTTTGTTTTATATAATATCCCTATTTTTAAATGGAAAGGGGGTAGATACATAAAGGTTTTTAAGTATCACATAGATAGGCAAAATGTGGAAATTTAGCATGAACTAAATTGTGCATGCTAACAAAAGCAAACAAATGTGAAGATAGAGGTGTGACTTGCATTGCTGTGGCCAGAATAAACATCAAGAACAAGTTAGAGGAGGAAAGTTTATTTTGAATCACAGTTAGAGGTCTCAGTCCATAGAGGACCACTCCATTGTTCTGGGGCAAAGGTCAGGCAGCACATCATGGGGGAAGGGTCCAGTGAAGTAAAGCTGCTGAGCTCATAGTGGGGTCAGGAAGCAGGAGAGAAAACTGGAGGGAGAGAGGAAGAGACCACAGGGGAAAAAAGCTGTCCTACATTTACCACCCAGTCAGTTCATTCAAACTAGGATGGACTAGTTTGTTCATAGACTATGAGAGCTAGGTTGTAGCTCTCATAATCTAATCATCTCACCTCTGAATATTCCTGCATTACCAGCAGATTTGGGAGTTCCTCATATCCAAACCATAGCAAGGGGAGAGATAAGGCTGAGAATGCAAACCGTAATATTCTACCCATGTGTTGAGAACAGGGGAGGTGCATAGTTTTGTGTTTCTCTACTCGCTTATTACTTTAATAACTACCCATACCTGAGTAGCGTAAGGGACCCAAGAACCCATAGCACTGATATTTTTCACTTCCTATTATATTATGAATTGATTCATTTTTCAATCCATCTATTTATACCCACATGGTAGAGCTACACAGTTCACTTTCTGTGCTTCATTGCACCTTTTGGTTTGTACAAGACTTGGGTGAGTACCAAGAGGCAGCTGCTCACACACTGGGGAAGGAAATTCAAAGATTCATGAATGTACACAAGAAAAGTGAAGACTGTGTTTGTTCTCAAGGATAGTCTGCAAGATTCTACTCTCAATGATGCAGAAATCTGAATGTGAAACAGGTTCTCATCTTGGCAGTTTGCCAGAAGTTTCTAATTTTATTGAAGTTCATAAAGCAAACACTATACGGATTCACATGCTTTTAAGAGAAGCTAAAAAAATGTGATTGCATATGTTATTGTGTGGTCTGGCATTTACTTCTTAAATTTAATCAATTTAAAAAACTCATATTAAGTTCAGATCAAAGACATTATTTTTAAAATAGCCATTTATTGTTTTTTCTAATTAGCAAAATAAATGCATGTTCATAAAAGGAAACCTTAAATAATATAAGCATGAAAGAAAAAAAGAACTAGTTGTCCTAGTTCTCATTTCATATTAAAAGATATGCATGTGAATATGTGTTTGTATGTATAAACAGCACATAAAAAACATGATATGCATAAAATTTTGGTCAATATAGGATGCATGTCCTTTCATTACATATCATTCTCCAATACTCTCTTCCCATTCTTTACATCAACTAAAAATAGTAATAAAAATTATAAGAAGAAGCTGGGAAATGTTATTAAAATATAATTTAATTGACTTAAATATATATTAATTTTAATATTTTAACATTTCAGAAGTTCTCTGAGGATTGAAATCAGAGGGTTCTCTGTACATATGAGATAACCACATACACTGAAAACTGATTTGTATAAAATAAATAGTAAGGTTCAATAATACTAGTTGTTCTGAATATGAAAATATTAATTGTGAAGAGCATATGCTTGATGTGGAAGTGAGAGTGTATCACGAAATATTAAAATCTATTGGAATAAAATAGTCATGCCAATCTTCTTTTCTTTGATAGCTATGAGAGCCAAAGGCTTTGGGGCATCCCTCAAGAAGGACCTTGAAAACCACAATGAGCATTGTCTAATGAATATGGAGCCTCTGCACCTACTCTTGTATGATTAAGTCTGTGAACTATAATTAAGTGTAACAGAAAATAAGCACTAGAAGCAAAATTATTTTACAAAGAGGCAAATGGAGACCCAGTATCTTTGAATAGCTGCACAATTTACCTAGAATTATTTTTCACCAAACCTTGTTGCCATGTATGCATTTAGCAAATATTTATTCATATTACATTAGGCCATACAGTTCTATAGATGTTGGAGATGAATTGATAGATATAACAAAGTCCTTGTCCTCATAAGGTTTATCATCTGTTCCTAGTCCTTTATTACCTGATTCACATGTCAGTTTCTCTGAGATCTTTTCCACCATTCATACTCAATCTCTCCCCAAGCTTCCATAGTACTTTAAAGACTGATCATCTGTCACCCTTGTAATATGTAATGTTTGAAAATCAGTCTTGTTCACTAGACCACACATTCCTTGACAGCAAGTGTATTGGATTAATCTTGGACCCTAATACATTTTTGATCAGAGCTTATAGAGTGATTAGATGACCCTAATACATTTTTGTATGGACCCTAATACATTTTTGATCAGAGCTTATAGAGTGATTAGATGAATCACTCTGTGAATCAATGATAAATAATCTAATAGACTTTTCAACAGAATTTAGAAAATTTTAAATTATAAAAGTTAAGACTTATTGGGATTATAATTAAAAGTTTATAAAATCATGGAAGTGCATATAATGTTTATTAAACATGAGATTAAATAATGATAAGCCCATAACATACATTTTTTTGAAAATTACAAGAAATGGTATGTATTCCTTTCTCCAACAGTGTTCCTGCAAATTAAGAAAGTTGAGATATGATGCTAAGTGTGTGTTGTATAATTTTTTTTTAAATGCTGAAGTGTTTATCATGTAAAGCTTTGCATGGCTACTCCTGTTGATGTGCATTCCTTATCTCCCCTGAATCCTTCTTTCTGGTGGCTACCCATACCAAACCCAGAGAAAACTCAGATGTCTTTTAAAATAATTTTTTAAAGTTTAAAAAAAACATTTTTAGTTGTAGATGAACACAATAACTTTGCTTATATTTTTATGTGGTGCTGATGATCGAACCCAGTGCTACACACATGCGAGGCAAGCACTGTACCACTGAGCCACAACTCCAGCCCAGAAACTCAAATTTAAGAAGCATGTTTAATCAGCTTTTCATCACTGAGACCAAAATACCTGACAAGAACAACTTAGAGGAACAGTTGATTTGGGGCTCACAGTTTCAGAGAATCAGTCCTTGGTGAGCTGAATCCATCCCTCTGGACCTGAAGTGAGGCAGAGATTCATAGCAAAAGGAAATGATGAAGGAATGCTCCTCCATTCATGGCAGCCAGGAAACAGAGAGAGAGAGAGGGAAAGTGCACACAAGTAAGCAAGGAAGGAAGGTGCAGGTGCAAGATATAATCCCCAAGGGCACATCCATGATGACCTATTGCTCCCAACCTGCTCCTCCTGCCTACAGTTACCACCAAGCAATCTGTTCAAATTATTCATGCATCAAATTGTTTAATCCATTGATTAGGTTATAACCCCATTATCAAATCATTTCTCCTCTGAACATTCCTACATTGCCTTACACATGAGCTTTCTGGGAGACACCTCATATCTAAGCCATAACACCTCCCAATGTCCTTCACTCTGATTAAATCACCCTCAACCTGTTCTCGAGCTTTGTTGATGTCTCACTGTTTGGTCTCCTTCATTCACTCATATGAACTTTGGCACTAACCTAAAGGTCTTTCTCCTGTTACCGGTTTTGGGCTGCTTCAATGTCACTGTCTCCAGCACTTAATTAAGTCTGCTTTTCTTTTTCTCACTCTTGTAAAGTTCACTAAAACAAACTTATCTTTTACAGATGTATTTGAATTATATTCTGTGATTTTTAGCCCCCAGTGCCTTTATGGTCATGGCTTTGAACATTATATTACTCAAACACAATTTACTCAGTATTGTTGCCCTCTTTTTCTCTACTCCCTTACACAAAAATGTATCCTACAATTACAAACACAAAAACAAACACACAAAGAAAACAAAACAGAATTTTCCTATTCTCATTTATAGCTATAGTTTAGATATAACTTGTCAACCAAAGGTTCATATGCTATAAGCTTGGTAGCCAATGCGATGATATTGAAAGATAGTGGAACTTTTGAGAGGTGGGATCTGATGGAAGGTATTTAGGTCATGGCAGCTCCACCTTTATTAGTGGATCAATGATATGTCATGGGAATAGGTTATGTCTAGTATGACTGGAGTATTTCTTGCAAGATCAGATTGTTGTGAAAGCGAGAATATCTCAAACCTTGATCTCTTCTGCTTGTGACCAGTTCCTGTTCTGCTTTTCTGCCACCTTATGAGACCTCCAGGGGGTTCTTGCCAGGAGTTGATACCAGTGTCTTGCTCTTGCATATTCAAAACTGTGAGCAGCCAAGTGAATTTTTCTTTGTAAAGCATCTTGCCTTGTGTATTTTGTCATATAACACAAAACAAAGACATTTGTGCTTCCAGTTCTCATGCCATCTTTCCTTGTTTGGACAATTTCTCAAGGATTTACCTTATACTTGAACTGAGTTTTTTAATATTCATTCTTCACCCCCCTCAAACTGTCTGTAATCTCTATTCCAGTGATAAAACAATCATGGAAACCACTAACTACTTTCCTATTAGAAAATCCAGGGAATATCATTCTGCTTTATTCTAAACTCTATTCTTTTTGACTTCTAGGAGACCACTATATTTTCTCTTTCTCCATTATTATTGGCCATTTCTTTCTCTGATTTTGTTGACATCATGTCCTCTGGTTCACCTAAAAGATTATATTCTTTTCCTGGAGGATTTTGCTATTTCCATAGATTTAATGGCATTTTTGCTGACCCTGCCTTTGCTTTCCTCAGAATTGAAGTTCTATTGTCATAAATATAGCTACTTCTTGACCACTCTTAACTCTTTCATGACCACTTCTTGACCACTCTTAACTCTTAACAACTTTGCATATAAGAACTCTAGCTCTTAATGTCCCTCTCACAATGCCATGATCCTCACTTGATCTTGACTGTTTTAATGTCTGGCATCACCTTTCACCTAGCTGTTCAACCCCTAATTTATGTTTAATTGATCACTTAATATTTTAGAAAAGACTCTTAAATATGTGTTGAATCTGCTGCCTTATATCCAAATTATCTTCTACTTTTTGATCCAGGGCATGTAAGCCCTCTCTTAGTACTATAGCTTCTCATCAGATTTTCCTACCTGCATTTATGTATCCTTCTAATCCAGAAGTCAGCAAACCTTTCCATAAAGGAATGGTGATAAATAGTTTAGGCAGTATGAACTATACTCTTTGTCATAACTGCTCAATGCTGCCATTGTCACATGAAAGCAGTCATAGATAATATGCAAAAAAATTCAAGTATTTGTTTTAAATAAAACTTTATTTACAAAAAGGCATTGAGCTACTATCATGCTGCAGCTAGTGAGCTCTCTAAATGCAAATATTATCATTTCATTCACTGGATTACATCTATCCTCAATGAGTTCCTACTACTCAAAAAAAAAAAAAATACAATTTTGTGTGTGACTTTCAAAGCACTGCATGACTAGGACTTTCCTTTCTCACTTTATCTGAGATCACATCCCCCTCAATCAACGTTCTACCAGTTTCTTAAGCATGAACAGAATTCATTTTTATTTCTTTTGTAGCAATCATCATTGTTTGAAATGTTGTATTTTCAATTTGAATCATAGAGTGAATTTAGATGACATGATACTTATCAGTGATTTACATAAAATGACACAAAACAATGAAGCATGTATTGATAAAGAAAACTAGCTAGTTTGGAAAGTAAAAATAATTCTGAGTGACTATTAGAATTTTTACCCAAACTTCATTCCTACCTCATTATTATCTGGGGGATGTACAGAAGAAACATATCCCTGGAACTAAATTAGTCAGTTGTAACCTATAATGAGAAATCTTTCACAAGTATTAAAATAAGAAATTGTTTTATGTTCTTGAAAGAATCTATGGCAGTACTAAAATGAAAACAAATGTATTTAAAGATGACCCAGAACAACATCTAAGGAATAACATATTAAGGAATATGTTAATATGTTATTCTGAATAACATATTAAGGAATCAGAAAGTTTGTGCCTGAAAGAAATAAAATTAGGCCATTTATAATTAATGTAAATTTCTACATAAAACTTAGGTTACATAATTTTTTTTGAAACAGGAGGAAACATATTCTTTAGTAGAAGTCTTTTCTGAAAGAATTTCTCTGACATTAGAAATTTTTAAGTGAGTCCTTTAATTAGATACACTGTGATTCCTTGTATGTTATGATGCGATATAACAAGTGGTATCTTCAATTTTAAGTTTAAAAATACTCATTCCACATAACCCTCTTGTTTTAATTATGTAAACCCTGAAAATACCATATTAAATTTTAAATTTTTTCATATTATATTCTAAATTATTTACATAATTTCCCGGAGGAATGTAATTGGACCCTTATATCATGTAAAAAATCAACTAAAAATAAATAAAATACTTAAATGTAAGACCTGAAACTGCAAAAATACTAGAATAAAACAAAGAGGGAGGTAGGAAACTATATGACTTGATCTAGGTAATGATTTTTTGTGATTTAACTCTAAAAGCTCAGGCATTAAAATCAGGACTAGATAAATCCAATTATATCAAAGTAAAAACCTTCTGCACAGCAAAATAAACAATTAATGAAGTAAAGATACATCCTATACATTGGGAGAAAACATTTTCAAGCAGTCTATCTGATAAATGTTTATATAAAGCATGTATAAGGAATTTAAGAACAAGAAAACAAAAATTAAAATGGGCAAAGAACTTGAAAAGACTTTTCTTCAAAGAAAACATGAAAATGACCAAAAGATAAACGAAAAAGTGCTTACTGTTAATCATCAGAGAAATTAAAATTAAAGTCACAAGATATCATGTCATCCTTATTGGATAATTTGATAGTTCAAAAAGATAAAATGTAAATGTTGCCAAAGATGAGGAGAAAAGAGAATCTTTGTATATTTTTGGTGGGAATGTGAATTAGTACAGCAATTATAGAAAATATGTGGAAGTTCCTAAAAAATAAACAACTAAAAACAGAATTACCACATGATCCAACAATCTCACTTCTGAGTAGATATCCTAAGGATTTGAAATCAACACAGTAAAGAGATATCTGCAATCTTATGTTTATTATAACATTATTTGGAATAACCAAATGGTGGAGTTAACCTAAGTGTCTGTAAACAGATTAGTGGATAACAAAAAACTCTTTCTCTCTCTCTCTCTCTCTCTCTCTCTCTCTCTCTCTCTCTCTCTCACACACACACACACACACACACACACGCACATATAAGAGAAGTATATTAACCCTTTGAAAGGAAGGAAATTCTGTCTGTCACGGTGACAACATGGATGAATCTGGAGGCTATTATGTTATTGTGAAATAAACCAGCCACAGAAATGCAAATGCTGCCTGTTGTCATTTATATGTGGATTCATATTTATTATTAGTCTAAAACAATCAAACTCAGAAGCAAAGAATAGAATGGAATTCATCAGAGACTAAGGGGTGAAGATAATTTGGAGACACTGGTCAAAAGATACAAAGTTTCCTTTAGGCCAGAGGAATAAAAGAAAAATATTTGAGGTGATGGATATATTAATTAACTTGACGCAGGCATTCCACGCTGAATTCTATCACTGTGTAGCTGACAAGTACATATAAAACTATAATTTGTATAATTTTAGAATTTGAAAACAAAAATTCAAATAATATATCATTAGTTGTTTTCAAGCATGTATTGTTTATTTTTAATTTAATTTTTAAACTAACACAAAAATAAAAATTTTACATATTAATGGAGCAACATTTTTGGTTCATGTATATATTGTGTATTCATGTTAACCATCTCCTCAAAAATTTATCACTGTTTATGATAAAAATATTCAAAATCCTTTCTTGTAGTCTTTTTAGACTTTTACTACAGATTTGTTATTTATAGTCCCCCCACTGTATAATTGCATGCCAGAATTACTTACTCCTATCTAACTGTGACTTAGTATCCATTGATCAACCTTTCCCCATCTCTCCTTCCCTGCTACTCTTCCCCACCTCTGGTACCCACCATTCTACTCCTAACTTTCAAGAAATCAACCTTTTAAGATTCCACAGAAGAGGGAGATATTTTGATGTTTGTCTTTCTGTCCCTGGATTATTTCACTCTGCACAGTGTTCTTTAGTTCCATTCATGTTGTCACAAATTACAGGACTTTATTCTTTTTTATGGTGGAAGAATATTCTACGTGTGCAACACATTATCTCTATCAATTCATCAACAGATGGGGCACTTAAATTATTTCCATTTCTTGGTTATTGTGAATGAACTCCTACAGTGAACATCAATCACAGATGTTAATTGTTAATTCAAAACACTGATTTTCTAAAAACAGTTATCTCACATTAAATAGAGGCTCCAAAAACATTAACTGGAGAAAAGATAGCCTGTTCAACAAATGGTTCTGGGAAAAATGGAAAGCCACATGTAGCAAAATGAAATTAAAACTTTATCTTTTACCCTGCATGAAACTCAACTCAAAGTGGATCAAAGACTTAGGCACTAGAACAGAGACACTGTGACTACTAGAAGAAAAAGTAGGCCCAAATCTTCACCATGTCACCCTAGGATCTAACTTCCTTAACAGGAGTCCTAGAGCGCAAGAAGTTAACTCAAGAATTAATAAATGGGATGGAGTCAAACTGAAAAGCTTCTTCTCAGCAAAAGAAACAATAATGTGAAGAGAGAACCTGCATAGTGGGATAAAATCTTTACCACATGCACCTCAGGTAAATCATTAATCTCTAGGATATATAAAGAACTCAGAAAACTTAACACCAAAAAACAAATAACCTTATCAATAAATGGACTATGGAACTGAACAGGCACTTCACAGAAGATATACAATTGATGAACAAATATATGAAAAGATGTTCAACATCTCTAGCAATTAGAAAAATGCAAATTGAAAGTAATATTTCATCTCACTCCAATCAGAATGACAATTATCAAGAATACAAGCAACAATAAATATTGGTGAGGATATAGTGAAAAAAGGTACATTTATACATTGCTGGTAGAAATGCAAATTCGTGCAACCATTATAAAAAGCAGTATTTAGATTCCTCTGAAAACTTGGAATGGAAACACCATTTGACCCAGCTATCCCACTCCTCAGTCTATACTCAAAGAATTTGAAACCAGCATACTACAGTGACACAGCCACATCAATATTTATAGCAGTTTAACTTGTAATAACTAAACTATGGAACCAAAGTAGGTGCCCTTCAACAGATGAATGGATAAAGAAAATGTGTGTGTGTAGGTGTGTGTGTGTGTGTGTGTGTCTGAGTATGAGAGAGGGAGAGAGAGAGAGAGAGAGAGAGAGAGAGAGAGAGAGAGATGGAATGTTACTCAGCTTTAAAGAAGAATGAAATGATGGCATTTCTCCAACTTCATGGATGGAGTTGGAGAATATCATGCTAAGTGAAACAAGCCGAACCCAAAAAACCAAAGGCTGAATGTTTTCTTAGATATGCAGATGCTAATTCACAATAAGTGGGAGTGTGCTAGGGAAGAATAGAGTTCCTTTAGGTTAGGTAGAAAGGAGTGAAGGGCAGGGGAGGGGCATGGGTATAGGAAGGATAGTAGAGTGAAACAGACATTACTACCTCATGCACATATATGATTGCATGACCAATGTGATCCTACAATCTTCTGATTGTATAATGAGAAATTATACTCTATTTGTTTGATTTATCAAAATGCATAAATGCATTCTACTGTCAAGCATAACTAATTAGAACAGATCAAAGAAAATAAAAAACACTGATTTTCTTTCCTTTGTATATAACCCCAGGAATGAATTTGCTGGATAAGATGATAGTTCTGTTTTTAGTTTGTTGAGGAAACTTCATACTGTTTTCCATGGCAGTTGTACTACTTTACGTTCCCACCAACAGTTTACAAAGTGTTCCTTTTTCTGTACATTCTCAGCAGTATGATAAATAACAACTAAAGGTTGTTGAAACAGTGTAGGTTCTCGTTTTCATTTTATGTATTATGATGTAAATTTAAATTTCCATCTCCTTCCTATGCTTATTACCATGTACTAATAGATACATTGCAAGAGAGGATAACTGAGAATTTGCTCAGAGGAATGAATTGCAGACTTGATTTCATCATTGACTAGCAATCATTAAGCCCTGAAAAATTTCTTACACATTTTGTGAAAACTTGTATTGGAATTCTGTCATGGCAACAGAGTTCCAAATAATACATTGGGCAGTGAAAAGGTGGTATTGGGGGTACAGTTATAATAAGGACAATAGTATCCCTGTATAATTATGTTAAAAAGTATTGAAATAGCCGGTAATCCCAGCAGTTGGGAGACTGAGACAGGAGGATGGAGAGTTCAAAGCCAGCCTCAGCAACTTAGTGAGGCCCTAAGCAACTCAGTGAGACCCTGTCTCTAAATAAAATACAAAATAGGGCTGGGGATGAGGCTCAGTGGTCGAGTGCCCCTGGGTTCAATCCCCAGTACCAAAAAAAAAAAAAAAATAGTATTGAAATAGCTAATGTATTGTCAGATGTGGTGGTGTATACCTGTAATTCCAGTGACTCAGGAGGCTGAGGCAGGAGGATTGGAAGTTCAAGGCCAGTCTTAGCAACTTAATGAGACACTGTCTCAAAATAAAAAAATAAGAAGTGGTGGGTATATAGCTCAGTGGTAAAGCACCCCTGGGTTCTGGGTTCCATCTCCCGTACCAACAAACAAACAAACACCAAAAAAAAAAAAAAAAAAAAAATCCAAAATAATAAATGTGTAAATGTGTTTTCCTTTGTCAAGGAAAAGAACAATTGACATCCTTTTTCTTCTGAACTTTGTATTTAAAAAAATCTGAATCATCAATTCACAGTCCATAGTCAGAGTGTAATTGTATTCCAGCAACATTCAGGCATCCAAATCAATGTATTCTAATATATTCAGTACAAGTTAACTACAGGCTAAATATTTTCATTTTGTTGGTTACAACTACCTTTTCCTAGTTCCTCATCAGTACCTATAAACAAACACCTTATGGCCTGCTAAATGAGCCTCAAAAAGCTGCTCTGTGCAATCAACAGAATTGCAGAAATTGAAATATGCTTAAAATCTGAGCTACTACTGTCAGGGAAGGTGCTTAAATGCAATCCAAATCTCTATCTCTGAGTGACTTTGGGCAGTGTATATCCATGCCTACCCATATTGTGTGACATACTAATTGTCAGACATAGTTTTTGAATTCTCAAGCTAAATGTGTTGCTTCAGATTCTGAACCAGTATAAACCAAGCTAAAATAGCTGATAAAGAAGCCAAAATGCAAAAAATGACAAATATAAAAATAAAAATGTATTTGTTTTAAATGCCAGGAATTCATTCAAAATCCATGTAATAGTGACAGTGACTAAGACTGAGTCCTCTCTGAAAGTAACCCACATTTATGGAAACTACAAATAGCTATAAAGTTTTAGAAGTTATTTTTTAAACTAAAAGTTTCCAGGCAAATAAGAACAATAGAAATATATTCCTATTAGAGGAGAAGGATAAACAAAACAAGTATTTTGAATTTCTAAGAAGCACCCATAAAATTCCTCAGGCTATTGATTCCATTCTAAGAACCATATTCGTGTAAGATAACATTTCTTGAGTAAAAGTCAGTAGCAGACTTGAGAGCACTTATCTCTCCCTTTCTCATGTTCTCCCTCTCTTCTGTCCCCCAAGTCCCTCTCAATCTGACCTTTGGTTCCATCACATTTTTTTTTCTTACTCTGCCTCCTTCTGACTCAAGCTGATTCAGGGTAACCCCTTTCTCACAATCCTTGACTTAATCACACCTACAAAATCTCATTTGCCATGTAAAGTAACACATTCATAGGTTCCAGGAGTTGGAATGTTTTCAATTGGGAGAACCATTTTTCTACCTACTAGATTCATCATCTAGCATCTTCTCTGACAATGCCTAATTTATGTGCAAACTTAACAAAGGGCTTTAGCCTGAATCGTGTATTTTAAAACTGCTCTGAGATTTGTAGGACTATCAGTCAGGTAGTGCAAAGTATTTCTATTCTATTTAATAAACCCAGATGTTGCTATTATGAAATAATAATTGATTAGTATGCATTTGTCCAATGAGATACAATTCATTAACATGAACAGAATCTAAAGTTTTAAAAAGGGGCATTTTCTTAGGCAACAGGAAATAAAGAGTTACAGCTCTATAGCCATGAATGATATATTTACAATTATTTTACTCATGCAAACATAAAAATCATTCAGTATGAAATGCACAGATTTAAATACACCAGTTCCCAATGAAAATGGGCTTTATAAAAATTGTCTTTTTACCATCAAAATAGAATGTTGTCTTTTCAAAACAATTTCCAGATGAATAGCATATCATAATGTATATTTGCTAGCACATAAATAACTGCCTGAATACAAAAAGATGGCAAGCATAGATAAAATTTGAGATATGTATTACACATAAAGCAGATATTTTATGATTCACTGCTATATCTAATTTTGTGCCTATATGCGTCTCTTCCAAGTATGACATCTGAATATTAAGATGATAATTCCTGTATGTTTAGAAACTAATGTTAAATCCACTAGTGCAGATAGAGTGAGCATATGAACAAAATATATCATTGGCTAAAAATTAGAAAAGATAATTGAAGTATTGAAACTGAAGTTTAAAAACAAATGCCAGCTCAATTATTCTCCAATACTTGATTAATTATTGAAACAGCAAGAAGGGCAATGTACACTTTGGATTAAAACCAAAGAAATTTGTAAAAGCCATACACTTTCACCTTTAGTAAGGCGTGATGGGAGGAACACAAAACTACATGAAATGGAAAATGTTAAAATTTGATTATTAAGATTTTGGGGAAACAATTTAAGGAGCAAAGTAGTAACTGGTATGATGCCTATAATCCCCACCACTGGGAGGCTAAGTCAATGGGATTTCACGTTTGAGGCCAGCCTCAGCAATTTAGGAAGTCCCTGACTCAAAATAAAATGCAAAAATGGGTAGGGATGTAGCTCCTTGGTGGAGTTATTGTCTAACAGACACAATGCCACGAGTTCCATCCCAGTACCAGAAAAAGAAAAAAAAAGGTCAAGTAACAAAGGATACAGTTAAGACACAGAAGCAAATGCAAGGAATAAAATCAAGCAAAAGGCAATCCTCAAAAGTTTGAAGAGTGAGATACAATCCTTGACTAGATGGTGTGGTCAATGATATTCAAAATTTTGATATTCAAAGTATATTTTTTACTTAAAATATATATAATTTTGGTGACTTTAAGTTTGAGAATTAAAAAAAAAAAACTCTTTGAAAAAACATTGTTCAAAAATGAAAGGCAAAATCATGTGGAGTTTTCTTCCACACACTAAGTTCTACCTCTTACAGAAGTTCTTTTTTTCTTTTTTTCTTTTTTTTTGGCACTGGGGATTGAACTTAACCACTGAGGGACACTTAACCACTTAGCCACATCCCCAGCAAACCCCACTACCACTGCTACAAAACACACACCATTTTTTTTTTGAGATAGGGCATTCGAGGTTGCTTAGGGCCTCACTGAACTGTTGAGGCTGGCTTTGAACTTCTCTCCTCCTGCCTCAGCCTCCCAAGCTGTTGCGATTGCCAGCATGTACCTCAATGCTGGGCTCTCACAGTATTTATAGTATTTATAAAGCATGCTCATCTCTGGGAGAAAGCATAATTGATTGTTTTATCTCTGCATATTTGCAAGATATTGCATTGTGTTCAAATACCATACTTTCTTGGATGGAACTTGTCTAAATTTCATAAAACTGATTCCTGTAATGTATAGTCATGAAATTTTCAATGATACAATAAAAAACAAGAAAGGTAAGAAAACTGTGTAATATAAAATATAAATTCAATACTACATTTAAAATTACTATCATTGAATGTTTACACATTTAACTACTTGACCCCATAATATCTTCCTAATATTATTGTATAGGAATTTTAATGGACCAAAATTGCTAGATTTGGGGGTTCTAATGCCAGATTTTATTTATTTTTATTTTAATATGTATAAAATCTCACATTTACACACATATAAATTCTTCAATTTTATTTAAAAATATTAATATAATCTGGATCAGCCTCTTGCCAGAATCTTATATATGGCCTTTAATTGTTCTAACTATTCTTTGTAGTTAAAAATCCCCATCATTTGCCAGTGCACTAGTTCAAAATGAGCCTAAAAATAAGTCATCCTTGGCATACTTAATTATTTTCATTTTTGTTCTATTTTAGTAAGTGCAAGAAAATTATTTTTTGTTATTTGTGTCAGCAATATAATTTTTCCATTTTCCCATTCTTTTATAAAATACTGAGAACAATATGCAAAAATGCAATTAGATATTCAAATAATTACACAAACATTGCATTTCAAACAAGATGGAAGTGCTACAAATACTTCACTGCTGTCACTGAAGAAATGCTACCATGCAGTAGTTAAACATGTTAGTTTAAACAACATATTTGGTGTATAAAAAGCTGTTTAGAGCCGGGCATGGTGGTGCACGCCTGTAATCCAAGCGACTTAGGAGGCTGAGTCAGGAGGATCGCGAGTTCAAAGCCAGCCTCAGCAACTTAGCGAGGCCCTAAGCAACTCAGTGAGATCCTGTCTCTAAATAAAATACAAAATAGGGCTGGGGATGTGGCTCAGTGGCTGAGTGCCCCTGAGTTCAATCCCCAGTTCCCCCCAAAAAAGCTATTTAGATGGCTCTCTGTATGGTAATGACTACAAGTGCTAGTAAAATAAAAGGGAGAGCCTATTAAATATTGGTTAAGTCTCTAATAGTGAGAGAAATTTTTAAACATTTGTTATATTAATTGGTCAATAATTTATAGTATAAAATAAATGAGCATATGGAAATGTATCCACATTTTCTATATTTTCCTGTGTAATATATGTATGTGAGATTAGGCGTGTATTACTACAATTCATAAAACTCCCTACAATTTATTATATTCTGAACATCACTTTAGACATGACTGATGACTGGGAGTAAAATGATATATTTTAGAAAATCCTAACTGTATGCAACGGGTGGAACAAAGTTGAAAGAATAAAAAAATCAGGAGTTGCACTTAAAATACAATATACTTGACAAGCTGTTATTAAGGCATTGAGAATTATTCTACATGGTTCATAATCAGAGAAAACTTTTCAAAATCATACCTACAAATTACACATGTCCAATTCAACGCATTTTCTGGAGTGGTAACAAACCATGTACAATGAGAACGTGGACAGATGGGTATGACTCAGTCATCAAGGTGCTCGAAGCTATAAAACTTGAAGGTAATTAGGAAGACAAAGCTAAATAGACCAGTGGAGAATATTAAAATGAATTAAATGTGAATTAGTTTCTTTTAAACTAATGTGGAGCAGAGAATGGTCCAGAAAGTTAGAACATGTGTGCATAAAGCATTATATGGTAAATAAAAAGAGGCTATGATTTAAGATCAAGTCTCAGGTCTCCATCAAATAAACACTTTGTAAAATCTCTTTGGAATATTTTAAAAGGACACTGATATGGATGGTTACATTTGATAGAGTAATGAAAAACTGGACTGCTATTCTTTGCTCAGAAACTTTGAGGATTGAACCCAGGGCCTTGTGCATGTTAGACTAGTGCTCTACCGCTGAGCTACAACACCAACAAGTTTGGTGTTGGGGCTTTGTTGTTCCATTTGTTGTTTGTGTTTAATTATTTGAGACTGGATCTCATTATGGTCTTGAACTAATGGGCTCAACTGATCTTCCTACCTCAGACTACCAAGTAATTAGGACCAGAGTCTGTCCCACACACCTGGCTGTAAACTTCTCATCATCACCACATATAGAATGAAAAACAAAAACCAAAAAACAAGCAAACAAACAAACAAAAACCCAGTCTGAGTATGAACCAACAAGGTGTGGAAGTGACAAAGAGACAAATAGTATCAAAGTTCATTGAAAATGTAGGAGATGATATTTGAATTCCTTTTCAATGAGTCAAATCCAAATTGCCATTTAGAATCCATTGCCTCATTCCTTCAACCAAGTTCCTTTACTATTCTGAGTTTTCCATTTCCCACATTCACAATTACATTCACAATTACACTTATATTCTTCACATCTAGTATTTACAGGTCATAAGCAATACCGTGTCTTATTCATGTGTTCTTTCTTATTTTTCCTGCAAGTATTTTTGAATATTTCTGAAGGGTGGGGATTATGTTCACTTCCTCAAGTTTCAACAGTTCTTTTAAAAATGCTGAACAATTAGTACATGTGTAACATTTGTTATTAAATACAAACATCTATATTGCTTTTGAACACTGAAAAAGGCAATAGAGGAATGGAGAACTATAAGGCTTATCACTTGGATAATGACTGGGGGTAAGCAAAGTGGTTGTTTAACCAGGGATGCATGTACATTTTAAAATTGTGAATTTGATTTATCTACTTACTTAGGGTCCAAATGTGGAACTTCCTATTTTGCATTCAGCATATAATGTCTGAAATATGGTTTTCTACAAAGTAAATCTGGACATAAGAATTCTTTTCCAGGAGTTGAGGACATGGCTCAGTGGTAAAGCACTTGCCTAGCATATGTGAGGCCCTGAGTTCAATACCCAACACTGCCCACCCCCAAAAAATTCTTTACTAGACAAGTATAAGACTACTATATTTTTTCTTTTGTTCCAGAAAATAACAATTTATCTATAATGCACATAAAAATTCATTTGAAAATTATTATCCAAATTGAAAGAAATACAGCACAGATAATTGACATTAACAGATATATTTTTATTCTCTCACTAGTCTGTTTCTAGAACAGAAAAATAACTTCTGTTTTTCACACCATCCAGGACTGATGACAATGCCAACTACTTAACAGTTTTGCAATTTTAAATTTAAAAGGATGAACAAATGAAAATGTAGTAAAATTAGTTAGTTGTATATTAGGATAACATTTTTCAGGTCATATGGAGCCCCTTTCAAAATGCCTTTAAAGAAATAAAAATACAAAAAATAATTTATAAATTAAGTAAATGTGGTTATTCATTTTACTTGTTTTTGTTTGTTTTTGTTTTTGTACTATGGATTGAACCCAGAGTCACTCTACCACTAAGCTACATCAGTAGCCCATTTTACTTTTATTTTGAGGCAGGGTTTTACTAAGTTGCTGAGGCTGGTCTCAATCTTGTAATTGTCCTGCCTCAGCCTCCCAAATGGATGGATCCCAAGTGGCAGGGATGTGCCACTGTGCCTGGTCATTTCACTTGTTTTAAAGTGAAGATGTGATACAACTCTCATACAAAATAAATTACATATGCAGTAGGAAGAAAATAAAACAAGAAGGAATATGTTGATATATTTGTAAAATAATGAAACAATCTGATGTAATCAGAAGAAATAAGAATTCTGCCTTTCAATCCACAAAACAATAGCTAGCACAGATAATTATCAATACATGTTTCTTAGAAGAATGAATAAATAAATAAACAAACATGCATCTTTTTGTACTTCTAACACCTCCCATAATTATTGGTACTGTAATATTTCTTTGGGGACATTTTGTCTGTTGAGATGACTGACATGCCATTGACAAAAGGTACATGACTGCATTTGGAAGGCAATGAGAGAGAATGGAAATCATTCTGTTTTAGTCAGTTTTTTTCCCTACTGTGGTCAAAAGACTTGAGAAGAATAATTTTAAAGGAAAAAATGTGTATTTGGGGCTCATGAATTCAGAATTCTCAGTCTATGGATGGCCAACTCCATTGCTGTGGGCCCAAGGTGAGGCAGAACATCATGGCAGAAGAGAAAAGCAGCTTAGGGCATGGCCACCAGAAAACAGAGTGTTCCTCATTAGAGGCAAAATATGGGCATGCTCTCAGTGACCTACCTCCTCTGGCCACACCCTACTTACCCCACTCAAGTGGATTAATGCACTGATTAGGGTAAGGATTTTCTATCCAATCTTTTCACCTCTAAATTTTCTTGCACTGACACCTGAGCTTTTGATTGCCAACTCATCTAAACCATAACATTCCAATTTGAGAGAGAGGTGGCTTAACTCTTCTTACTAGTTAACTGTTATGGGACATCTCATCTGCTTTGGATGACAAAATGTGACTCTAAGAAGTATCGTGGTAACTTACATAGCTACTTATCTATACTGAGGTTTCTACATTGCCTAAAGTTTTGATTTCCAATCCATACTACTTCTCTGTGATATATATTTATGATATAATATGGGAATATAATATAAATGCAGAATAATAACACCTAGCACTAATTATAATTCTGAGATTTAAAAATTCTTTGGGCTTTGAAAAGCTAAATGTCTCATACCATGAGTGGAAGAAATTTTAAAAATCACTGTTCTAACTACTGTATTTTAGATAATGATGTTTTTCCTATTATATGCTTTTACATTTTCTTTATAAAAATTGGCAAAATAAGGAAAAATATAAATAAGAAAAGGTTTGAATCATCTGTAATACCACTCTAATGGCAGTCATTATTACTATTTTAGCATGTTTCTTTCTGCTTTTATGTACATTATATTTTTCTATACTTGAACCATACTGATTATATAATTTTATATTCCTGTAGCTTGTACATTCTATTCCAAACACACAGCAGTAAATACTTGTTTTAATGGCAATATCACATTAAGGTACATGAATAGCCCTTATTTATTTCTTTCCTAATATAAGGTGTTTCTTTTGATTCAAATTTTCTTTATTATAAATAATACTTTGGTTATCATCCTTGTAAAATGAATCTTCATATGTAAATCCTTAATAATTTATTTGAAATACAGTTATAGAGCCAAGAAATATTGATTATAAACTATTGAAGTGGTAAATTCAAGGCTAAAAGCATCTCTGTTCCAGACAAATCCATATATATTGCACTAAACCAGAAAACAACCTAGTCATTCATGTGTTTTGAATTAGGTATGATATAAATAGGTATGATATTATAGTCAGGTATATGTATGTCATGTACATGTAATGATTTTTTGTTTCATTTATATCTTGTACAATTTGTTCTTCTTGTACTAAGTCATAGTCAATTTCTGTTATATAAAAAAGTGAATTCTTATATATACATATATCTGTAAATATATAGAGACATGTAAATGATAAAATTTATTTTAAAAAATTTTAATAGAAAATGCTGTTACAAGAAACCAATTTTAATTTCATGTTCTGAAGTAGAAATAGAAAAAATTAATAGGAAATAATGTATGACTTTGCAGTTGTTATTTTTCCTGGTTCAGGAGGAAAAGAAACTGAGTTTAAGAATTAAGAATTCATTTCAGGTACTTTGTATAACAGAAATTTCCTATCAGTTCTTAATGAAAGCAGAACAACACAGTTGGAAATATAAATGGAGTTAAAGTTGTCAACAAAGTAGACTTCTACTTTTTAATAGAACACTTCTATTAAATTGAAATCCTACCAGGCTGTAAAAAGTTAAACAGAAGGGAATAAAATGTGTAGAACTCACTCATATCAAGGAAATACTTTGAAATATTCTCAACCAGAGAGTTTAAAATGATGTTAAATTGTGTAAACTACTACCTGCAACTGCAAGCTATAACAGGAAGTTAACAAATATGTGTCTCTGGGTATCTATTCCTATGCAACATGTAACAAATCAATGGAATAGCCCTCATTCAAAAAAATAGATATCATCAAAATCTGGGTGAACCTATATAATGATATAGTCTAGGATATTTCCAAACTAGCAGGGCAGAAAATGACAAGGGATACATCATGGACGGGATGCACAAAGCAATAAAGAAAAAAACTAAAAAGGAATAAAAACTCAGAAATTAGGATGGTTGGATAAGGGCAACTATAATATGAGACTAACACTTTGAACCAAATGAAAAAAAAAAAAACTTGTCATTAATGCTTTTTGAATTAGGAATCATATTATGGTCAAAAATATCACCATCATTGAAACATGTTAAGGGACTGTGTGTATATCTAATTTGGACCTTAATGTTGCCCTCAGTTGTGTAGCCGTAGACTTCGATGACTATGTCACATGTGAAACCTAAGACCAACAGAAGTTAAATGGCCTGCCTATAGTGACAACTCATAAGCAGCACAATCAGAATTCAAATCTGTCTGTCCTGACTTCAGAATGATTTTTTTCCCCTCACATACCAATTTCCAAAACAATGAAGAATATATGTAGTGTCTTTCAAAAATATTTAGTAAATTGTTAGCCAAATATCTGAAAAGCCTGTGTTTGAGGCAAGCATTTGAGAAAAGCATATGCTTCTCATTTTCTTTAAAATAAAATTTTCTATTTAAGAACTTGATCATTCTGAAAAGCAGATTTCAGTTTCTGATCTAATTTATTAAGATCACATAAAATGCCAACTCCACTTATTTTATTTTATTTTTTATTTTTTTATTCTTTTATTTACTTATTGATTCATTGAACACAAATGGAGTACAGCTATTGTTTCACTGTTTGTACACAAGGTAGAGTCACACCATCTGTGCATTCATGCATGTACACAGGGCAATGGTATCTGTCACACATTCTGTTATTAATTTTGCCCCCCACCCACCCCCACCCCTCCCTTCCCTCTATGCTAGCTATCTTTCCTCCATTCTTGCCATCTTCCCCCCCCCACATTATGCATCATCATTCATATATCAGAGAGACCATTTGGCTTTTGGATTTTTGGGATTGGCTGATCTCACTTAGCATAAGAGTTTCCAACATCATCCATTTACCTACAAATACCATAATTTTATTCTTCTTTATGGCTGAGTAATATTCCATTGTGTATATATACCACAGTTTCTTTATCCATTCATCTACTGAAGGGCATCTAGGTTGATTCCATAATCTAGCTATTGTGAA